>PVJN01007048.1:0-61601 GCA_004026805.1 Lasiurus borealis
CCCCCCGCCCCCCCCTCCCAGTGTTCCAGACCGCAGGCATCGATTCCAGGGGAGAACTCAGGCGCCATGGGAGCGAGGGTGGGAGGGACTTCCTCCTGGAATGAGGGCAGGAGGAGGTGATGTGAGTTTGAGGCCCTGGGCTTTGATGGGGGGAGGAGCTTTGTAGGGCATCCCTAAGTGTTCAGGGCCCCGTGTCTGCTGGAGGGACTCAGGGCTGAACCTTCCTGTAAACAGCCATTGGCCATGCCACCTGATGGTATGCACACTCCGTCTCTCCCTCCCTCCGCCTCCTTCCCTCCCTCCCAACCTCTCTTCAAGAAAGGAAAAAAAACCCTCACAATTATTTACATAGTTTTATTACAGCAAACTGTAACCAAAGTATCCATATTCAAACTTTGAATCTTTCAAAAACCTTTGAATAAATAGCAGTGCATTTTTTCTCTTTTGTGCTGCAATGTTTATTTTGAAATTTTTTTTTGCTGGCATGATTTCATATGAATGAGGTTTGAGAAAAGAAAATGTTCACTGCTTGCATTTCTTTTCTGGCCACTAATAGTGTTCATTTCACTTCCTGATTGTTACTGGGAATACTTTTTTTAAAAAAATATTTTATTGATTTTTTTACAGAGAGGAAGAGAGGGATAGAGAGTTAGAACATTGATGAAAGAGAGACATCGCTCAGCTGCCTCTTGCACGCCCCCCACTGGGGATGTGCCTGCAACCAAGGTACATGCCCTTGACCGGAATCGAACCTGGGACCTCCCAGTCTGTAGACACTATCCACTGAGCCAAACCGGTTTCGGGAGCTGGGAATACTTTGGTCATATAGGGCCTGGAGGGGCTCAGCGGGCCTCTGTGACATCTGGGAGGAGGGAAGAGAGGGTGTGGGGAGACTTAAGAAGCCTCTTGGGCAGCTGAAGGTGAGTGGGTCCCAGAGGACACAAGAGCAGAACAGGCTGGCGGGGAGCGAGGACTCGGGGCTGGGGGAGGGGCACAGAAGGTAGTGTGAGGGTTAGCTATGGGGGAGGGGAGGGAAGAGGACAGGGAGTGCTGGCTGCTCCTGTAGGCCTGGTGTCTGGACCAGGGGATGACTTAGCCTGGGGCCGGGGGCTTAAGAAAAGAAGAAAGAGCAGGTCAGAGCAATCTCTATGGTTGAGAGCTTCCTGGCACCTTTCCTAACTCTGGGTCCTCACAGCACCACCTCACAGATGAGGAAATTGAGGCTCAAAATAGGAGGCCATTGCCTGGCTGGTGTGGCTCAGTGGTTGAGTGTGTAGACCCATGAACCAAGAGGTCACTAATTTGATTCCTGGTTGCAGGCTGTATCCTCAGTAGAGGGCATGCAGGAAGTAGTGGGTCTATGTTTCTCTCTTTCATTGATATATATATATATATATATTTTTTTAATTGATTTTAGAGAGGAAGGGAGAGGAAGAGAGAGTTCGAAACATCAATGATGAGAGAGAGAGAATCATTGATTGGCTCCCTCCTGCATGCTCCACAATAGGAACTGAGCCTGTAATCCTGGCATGTGCCCTGACAGGGAATCAAACCGTGACCTTCTGGTTCATAGGTCGATGCTCAATCCTGAGCCATGCTGACCGGGCCCTCATCGGTGTTTCTCTCTCTATCCCACACTTTTCCTCAAAAAAAAAAAAAAAAAAAATCAGTTAAAATATTTTTTAAAGGGAGAGAGAGAGAAAGAAGGTGGCTTCAAGATGGAGAGCCGGACTGGAGGCCTGGTCTTCTACACAACCCTGTTCTTCAAGATCTTAACTTCAGGGCTTATACGACCTCTGATTATTGATTTTTTTTTTCTCATTAGAAAACAAATACAGAAACATGAAACCAACACATGTACTAGTAACTTCAAAGCCCGAGGGAGTTTTTAGAATGACAGAACTGCCATGAATCCTGCTTGCGGTGGTGGCCACGCATTTGTTGAAACTCATAGAGCTGTGCACACCCCCCCCATAACTTCTACTGTTCATAAATGAAAATAACAATAGAGACAAACCAAGATGGCGGCATAGGTAAACACCTGAACTTGCTGCCTCACACAGCCACTTCAAAACTACAACTAAAAGACAAAACAGACATCACAGGAACCACAGGAAGGCTGGCTGAGTGGAAATTCTACAACTAGAAGGGAAGAGAAAAGCTCACTGAAACGTAGAGGAGGTGCAGAAGTAACGTGTAGAGGTACTGAGACGCACATGTGCACAGGGAAAGGGCAGGCAACTGAGGATGCTGTTGTCTTTGTTAATTGGGAGGGAGACGCAAACTCCTGACTGCTCTGAACTCCAGTTGTGGGCAAGACTCTGGGGACCCAGACTCATGGGGGGGGTGGGGGGGTGGGGAGGAGAATGGACTGTCTGTCATTGGCCGGAACATGAGGGCTGCTTTTTCTCAGAGGTGCTTGCAGTGATTACCAAGGAACACTGAGAACTGGAGATCTCTTAGGACAGGGCTGAAGGTCAGCCATTGCTGTTTGCTCTGCCCTGTGGATTCCCTGAGACCCTGTCCCACTCAATTTACAACCCCACCCCAGCTGTGCACAGAGGCTTTTGCATATGAATGGCCTGGTCCTTTGTAATCTAAACTTACCTAACAAATTGTAGCTGGGTCAGAAAGACCCAAAACATCCAAAAGAAGGCACAAGGCCTCACAGCAACTTTTTTTTTAAAATATATTTTATTGATTTTTTAGAGAGAGGAAGGGAGAGGGATAGAGAGTTAGAAACATCGATGAGAGAGAAACATTGATCAGCTGCCTCCTGCACGCCCCCTACTGGGGATGTGCCTGCAACCAAGGTACATGCCCTTGACTGGAATTGAACCTGGAACCTTTCAGTCCACAGGCCGATGCTCTATCCACTGAGCCAAACCAGTTTCAGCATCACAGCAGCTTTCATTGCTTCACAGCTGGGCCTCATATAGGCACCTCCAAACCCTAAACAAAGAAGAGGAATCTGCAGATCTCTCCATAGCTCCTGCTGGGTGGCATCACCCAGAACTAAATTTGCACCTTCTTGGAAAGTTAAGAGCCAGTGTATCCAGTGGTAAGAGTGGGACCATCCAGATTACAACTCCTCAGATACATAAGGGACACAGTGAATACCAAAACCCAACTGAAACAAGTCTTATCTCATAAGGGTGTCTCCAGCACAGAAATTCTCCCATTGTAGACATAGCTGATCCTCACAGCCAATTAGCCTGGAGGTCAATTCCCCACAGTGATACCAACAATCAAGGCTTAACTACAATAAGACTGTGCACACAGCCCACAAAGGGGTGCACCAAGAGTGTCCCTCTCAGGTAACTGGGGTGGCTGGGCCTTATAGAACACCTAGCATACAAAGCCACTCTATCAACACAGGGAAGCAGCCAAAATGCAGAGACAAATGACAGAAATGGAGGAAAGCAAACAACTGGATCTAGAGTTCAAAAACATGGATATACGTTTTTAAAGAATTTTCTAGAAACAGCTGATAAATTTAGTGAGACCCTTGAGGATATGGAAAAGGACCAACTAGAAATCAAGCATACACTAACTGAAATAAAGAATAATATACAGAGACCCAAGAGCAGACTAGAGGATTGTAAGAATCAAGTTAAAGGTTTGAAATACGAAGAAGCAAAAAACCAAAAAAAAGAAAAGAAAAATGAATCCAAAAATATGAAGATAGTGTAAGAAGCCTCTGGGACAACTTCAAGTGTACCAACATCAGAATTGTGGGGGTGCCAGAAGAAGAGAGAGAGCAAGATATTGAAAACCTATTTGAAGAAATAATGACAGA
Source organism: Lasiurus borealis (assembly GCA_004026805.1). Taxonomy (NCBI): domain Eukaryota; kingdom Metazoa; phylum Chordata; class Mammalia; order Chiroptera; family Vespertilionidae; genus Lasiurus; species Lasiurus borealis. Next base: position 3,800 of record PVJN01007048.1, read on the forward strand.
AAACTTACCCCTTCGGATGAAAGAAATAGACTTACAAGTCCAGGAAGTACAGAACCCCAAACAAAAGGAATCCAAAGAGGACCACACCAAGACACATCATAATTAAAATGCCAAGAGCAAAAGACAAAGAGAGAATATTAAAAGCAGCAAGAGGCTGAAACTGGTTTGGCTCAGTGTATAGAGCGTCGGCCTGTGGACTGAAAGGTCCCAGGTTCGATTCTGGTCAAGGGCATGTATCCTACTGGGGATGTTCAGGAGGCGGCTGATCAATGTATCTCTCTCATCGATGTTTCTAATTCTCTATCCTTCTCCCTTTCTCTCTGTAAAAAATCAATAAAATATATTTTAAAAAATAAAAATAAAAATAAAAGCAGCAAGAGAAAAACAGTTAGTTACCTACAAGGGAGCACCCATACGATTGTCAGCTGATTTCTCAAAAGAAACTATGCAGGCCAGAAGGGGGATTGGCAAGAAATATTCAAAGTGATAAATAGCAAGAATCTATAACCAAGATTACCCAGCAAAGCTATCATTCAGAATTGAAGGTCAGATAAAGAGTTTCACAGATAAGAAAAAGCTAAAGGAGTTCATCACTGCCAAATCAGTATTATATGAAATGCTGAAGTATATTCTGTAAGAAGAGGAAGAAGAAAAAAAGATAAAAATTATGAACAACAAATACATATCTATCAACAAGTGAATCTAAAAATCAAGTGAATAAAAAATTTGATGAACAGAATAAACTGGTGAATATAATAGAATCAGGGACATAGAAAGGGAGTGGACTGACACTTCTTGGGGAGAAGGGAATGTGGGGGTGCAGGGAGAGACTGGACAAAAATCATACACCTATGGATGAGGACAGTGGAGGATAAGGGCAGATGGTGGGGTGGGAACCGTGTAGAGGGGAGGAAAAAAAGAGGAACAACTGTAATAATCTGAACAAGAAAGATTTATTAAAACAATAAAAAAGCTGAAACCGGTTTGGCTCATTGGATAGAGCGTCAGCCTGGGGATTGAAGGGTCCCAGGTTCGATTTGGTCAAGGGCATGTACCTTGGTTTCGGGCACATCCCCAGTGGGGGTGTGCAGGAAACAGCTGATCAATGTTTCTCTCTCATCGATGTTTCTAAATCTTTATCCCTGTCCCTTCCTCTCAGTAAAAAAATCAATAAAATATATTTTTAAAATATAAGGAGAATTTGTTGTTTGTTAAGCACAATTTGAAAAACACAGAAACCTGCCTCTCCCTACCACATGGCCCCCCGGCCCACATCACTATTGTACTTAACATTTTGATACATTTCCATTCAGCCTTTTCTATTTTATTCAGGCTTTTTAAAAAGTGTGTGTTTTACATAACTGAGCAAATTGTTTATACAGTCCTGCGTTTCCCCTTAAAACATAAGCTGTTCCCCTGTTCCCAGTCCTCTCTGTGTAAACACAATCTCTAGTGTTTGCACGATGTTTACTCAACGGGGCAGTGTTGCCAGACATTGAAGCTGTTTCCAATTTCCTCCCATTATAAATAATGCCTCGATGCACATCTCTGAGAGTCCCAGAGGCAGGATTCCTGAGCCAAAGGGTGCGGACCCTTTGGCAACTCACAGTCCAAATTGCCTTAGAGTTTCTGCCTGACCCAATACTGAAATGACCTCATACAGTTAAAGTGAGATTTCACTGCTATTTGTTATTTCCTAAAGGTTTGATTCATGACTCACATTCAGGAGAGGATGTCTTTTTTTTTTTTTTCCCAACTTGCAGGAAAACAGAAATCCATTCACACTAACCCATGTCAAAAGGAAGTTGATCAGTCAGCGAGTAAAGTTAATATTCTGCTTGGACAATCTATGTCGATTGTTGAAAGACTTAAACATTTCTATGTTGCTTGGTAAATCGTGCTATCCAACCAGATATTCCAACCGCTTGGGTCCCTTCCCCAGGACTTCCCAGACCTTCCCACCCTAACACTAGGCACAACCTCAAACCATTCAGTGCCCAACATACTGGTGGTTAAATATTTTCTTTAGTCTTTGATGCAAGTAACCAAAGAGCTGACTTAACTGGCTTAAATTCTAAAGGAAATGTGTAACTGGAAAACAACAGTACAGCAAGATCCCCATTACTTTTCAACCTTCTGTCAATCTAATAAAAGTTATTTTACCAGCAAAAAATAGTTTATTTGAGAATACTAGAAAAATTGCAATTCAGAACAAGCAAACTATCGTGAACTGCAGGCAAGCCCTGAGAACAAGAGAGGAGCATTATTTTATAGAGAAAAAGAGGAAAGTTGGGAGGGGTTGTTATGAACAAAAGTCCACTGGAGGAGAGAGACAGAGATAGAGACGGAGACAGAGTGTGTACTCAGGGTGGCAGTGGCTTTTCATTGGCTGGGATGTTGCTAAGCAAGAAGAAAATCTTCCTTCCTCCTGCTGTGGTAGTAAAGTAAGTTTCTTTCTGCACCGATTTGAAATTAAGTTCCCATGAGTAGTACCTGAGAGAGAGGTCCCCAATCAGGGCTTTCTAACTCCACTTTGAATGAGGTTGGGTTTTAACATTGTTCTCACCTCTGTTTTACTGGTATCTTTTCCAGTGACAGCTCCCAAGATGGCTGAGATGAGCCTTGTGGCCACACGGAAACTCATTCATATATCATAGGTGAAGGAGAACACTTTTATCTCAGACTTTCCTGCCATAGTAATGAGACTGACTCTGATTGGCTGAGTTCACATTCCTGTGCCAGAACCAATCACTGTGGCCTGGGGGACCTGAATGCTCCAATTGGCTGAGCCAAGTCACATGTTTCTCACTGGTTAGGTTAGTGATTAAAACTCTCTGCGGAAGCCACAACCAGGTTAAATTTCATTCCTAGCCAATCCTGTGGTCCTTTCTGTCCGGATTCCCATCCATAAAAGAGATAACAATGACACACCTCCTAGGTTGCTGTGAGGATTAAATGAATGGTGCCCATACACAGAGAGCACTTAAATGTTAGCTGCTCCTTTTGTCATTATGTGATCATCTTTAGTTACCAAAGCTCTGGCTCTATCAAAGCTCCTTATTTTTTTTGCACATCATCCTCTTTCTAGTTAGTGTTATGGGTTAAAACATGGTGGCTTAAAACAACAGCCAGGAAACAGTGACTCTAAATGACTGGATCAGATGGATTTAATTGACATTTGTAGAACATTTCACCCCAAAGCTGCTGAATATACATTCTTTTCAAGTGCACATGGGTAATTCACAAAGATAAACCACATCTTAGGACCCAAAAAAAGTCTCTACAAGTTTAAGATTGAAATCATATCAAGAATATTCTCAGATCACAGTGGAATGGAATTAGAAATTAACTACAGTAAAAATACCCCAAACATCCAAATACATGGAGGCTAAATAGCATGTTATTAAACAAAAAAATTAAAATATTCCTGGAAACAAATGAAAATGAACACACAATAACCCCAAATCTTTGGGACACAGCAAAAGCAGTCCTAAGAGGAAGTTCATAGCACTATAGGCAACCTCAAAAGCAAGATAAATTAATGATAAACTACTTCACCCTACAACTTAAAAAATTAGGAAAAGAAAAACAAGAAAAGCCCAGAGTAAGTATAAGAAAGGAAATAATGAAGATTAGAACAGAAATAAATAAGAGACTTAAAAATAAAAACCAAAACACACACACAAAAAATCAATGAAACTAAGAGTTAGTTCTTTGAAAAGATAAACAAGATGGGACCAAGCCCACAACCCTGGCATGTGCCCTTGAACAGAATCAAACTTGGGACACTTCATTCTGCAGGCTAATGCTCTATCCTCTGGACCAAACCAGCTAGAGCCCAACACCCATTTTTGATAAAAACTCTCGGCAGAGCCCTAGTCAGTTTGGCTCAGTGGATAGGGCATTGGCATGTGAATTGAAGGATCCAGGGTTCAGTTCTGGTCGAGGTCACTTATCTATGTTGCAGGCTTCTCCCTGACCTGGGAGCTAGTCCAGACATGAGCAGGAGGCAACCAATTGATGTGTCTATCTCACATCAATATTTTTCTGTCTTTCTTTCTTCCACCCTCCCTAAAAATCAATGGAGAAATATCCTCGGGTGAGGATTAAAAATACACACAACTCTCAGCAAAGTGGGAATAGAGGGGGCATATCTCAACATAATAAAAACCATATATCACAATCCTACAGCCAACATCATACTCAATTGGCAACAACTAAAACCATTTCCTCTAGAATAAGAATAAGAGAGGAACGTCCACTTTCACCACTCATATTCAACATAGTACGAGAAATCCTAGCTATAGTGATCGAAAAGAAGACAAAATAAAAGGCATCCAAATTGGAAAGAGGAAGTAAAACTCTCATTATTTGTAGATGACATGATATTGTACATAGAAAACTATAAAGACTCCACCAAAAAAAACTACTAGATTTAATAAATAAATTTGGCAATGTAGTAGGATACTCCAAAATTGATGGCTTTTAAAAATATATACTTTGGCTGAAACCGGTTTGGCTCAGTGATAGAGTGTTGGCCTGCAGACTGAAAGGTCCCAGGTCTGATTCCAGTCAAGGGCATGTACCTTGGTTGCAGGCACATCCCCAGTAGGGGGTGTGCAGAAGGCAGCTGATCAATGTCTCTCTCTCATTGATGTTTCTAACTCTCTATCCCTCTCCCTTCTTCTCTGTAAAAAATCAATAAAATGTATTTTTAAAAAATAAATAAAAATATATACTTTGGGGAGAACCAAGATGGCGGCATAAGATATACACCTGTACATGTTGCCTCTCACAACCATACAAAAACTACAACTAAAAGACAAAATGACTTTCCCCCAGAACCACAGAAAGCTGACAGAGTGGAAGTTCTATAACTAGAAGGAAAGAAAAAAGTGCATTGAGACCTGGTAGGATGTGTAGAGGCTCAGAAAGGCAGAGGTATGGAGACGCACGGGAATCAGGCTAGCATGTGCTGTTTTTTGTTTTTGTTTTTGTTTTTGTTTTGTTGTTGTTTTTCATTTGGGAGGGAGTTACAAGTTTCTGACTGCTCTGAACTCCAGTTTTTGGCGAGATTCTGGGCACCCAGACTGATACAGGGAAAAACTGGATTGTCAGCCATTGGGTTGGAAAGAGAGGGTGGCTTTCTCACAGAGGTGCGCACAGGAATCATTGTTTACTGTACTGGAGTGCAGAACAGAATGTGGAAACACGGAGATGCAGAGAGGGCTGACTGCAGCCATCACAGTTTGCCTCACCCTAGTGATTCCGTGAGACTCTGCCCACCCAATTTACAAACCCTCTGAGCTGTGAGCAGCGGCTTTTGCATATAAATGGCCTGCCCTCTCACAGCTTAACCTAACAAATTGCAACTGGGTTAGACAACTTCAAAACTTCCAAACTCCAAGCAAAGAGGAGAAATCTGCAGATCTCCATGTAATTCCTGCTGGGTAGCCTCAGACATTAGCTAACTTGCACCTCCTTGGAGATCCAGGAACCAGGGTACTTAGAGGTCAGTGTTTCAAAAGAGGCAGAGGGGCCTCCCCTCTTACGCTCTAGCCTTGGGAGTGATGCAAGGCCACTCTGCCACATCTGTGAGTTACAAGTAACTCACAAGCCCACCCAGATGCAAAGAGAAGGCATACAAACCCTCCCTCTGAATGGGAGGGGTCTCAGGTTAAGAAAAATATGTGGAATGGACATTACTGCAGCCACCTTCAGAAATCACGTCTGACTCCACTTGGTAGTAACGTAAGTCCCACCTCTGTTCAATCAGTGCCCCTGACCATCTACCTGGTCATGCCTACAAGGCCCAATTTTAAATGGAAATCGTTTATTGAGAAGTCAAGAAAGAAAAAGTCTCAATTCCTTGGGATGGAAAACATCATACAGTAGCCCCCCTCTTCCACTGTTTCAATGTCTGTTGTTTCAGTTACCACTATGATAACAAATATTAAATGGGAAATTCCAGAAATAGGAAACTCGTGCTTTAAATTGCATGCCATTCTAAATAGAGTGCTGAAATATCTTGCCATTTGCCTCTGTCCTACATGGTACCTGAATCATCCCTCCCTCCGTCCGGCGTCTCCACACCGCACGCACTACCCACCTGTTAGTCTTTCAGCAGCCCTCGTTGTTATCAGCTTGACTGTCACAGTATGGCAATGCTTGTGTTCAAGTCACCCTTATTTTACTTAGTAACAGCCTCAAAGTGCAAGGGTAGTGATGCTGGCAATTCGGATAGGCCAAAAAGAAGCAGTAAAGTGCTTCCTTTAGGTAAAAAGATAGTATGTATGTATTTGAGAAAACATAGTAACTATGTTTACGTTTTTAAGGCATTTCACAGTTTTAGGCATTCACTGGGGGTCCTGGACCAGGTCCTGTGTGGATAAAGGGGATTTCTGTTTTGTGTTTTTGTTTTTGTTGTTGTTGTTGTTTAATATATTTTATTTATTTTTCACAGAGAGGAAGGGAGAGGAACAGAAAGTCAGAAACATCGATGAGAGAGAGACATCGATCAGCCACCTCCTGCACGCCCCACACTGGAGATGTGGCCACAAGCAAGGTACATGCCCCCAACCGGAATCGAACCTGGGACCTTTCAGTCGACAGGCCGATGCTCTATCCACTGAGCCAAACCGGTCTCGGCAAAGGGGATTTCTGTATTTCCCTTCTGTTTTTAAGTGACTGCCCCCACCTGCTATCTATGCTAATTTCCTTTTTCCTCTAGATTAAGACTACAGGGAGCCTTAATGACAATTTCACCAGATTCTCATTCATTTTAAAACTCAGTCTTGGCCAGAACCGGTTTGGCTCAGTGGATAGAGCTTCGGCCTGTGGACTGAAAGGTCCCAGGTTCTATTCTGGTCAAGGGCATGTATCCTGGTTGCGGGCACATCCCCAGTAGAGGGCGTGCAGGAGGCAGCTGATCGATGTCTCTCTCTCATCGATGTTTCTAACTCTCTCTCCCTTCTTCTCTGTAAAAAACCAATAATATATATATATGTGTGTGTGTGTGTGTGTGTGTACATATATATATATAAAGAGTTTGGAAACGTTCCTTCCTCTTAAATTTAAACAAACAAAAAAACAACTCAGTCTTGGATCACCCTTTGCAATGATTGCTCCTGTTCGTAGGTGTGACAATGATACAGGAGCACGGCCTAGTTCTGAGAGGACACATGGGGACGTATTTAGGAGCCAGGACTCAGGCTGACTCAGCAGATATCAGCGCTCCGTGTTTGTGTGTGTGTGTGTGTGTGTGTGTGTGTGTGTGTGTGTGTGTATGTGTAGAGAGAAAGAGTGAAAAAACAAACAACATAAAATGTTAACAACTGTTGGTTCTAGGTGGACTGAACCCTGATTCCAAGTTCATAGGGGCTCTTAGAACTCTACCATCTGGCCAAAACCAGTTTGGCTCAGTGGATAGAGCATCATCCTGTTGACTGAAAGGTCCCAGGTTCGATTCTGGTCAAAGGTATGTATCTTGGTTTCCGGCACATCCCCAGCGGGGGGTGTGCAGGAGGCAGCTGATTGATGTTTCTAACTCTCTATCCCTCTTCCTTCCGCTCTGTAAAAAATCAATAAAATATATATATAAAAAAAAAGAACTCTACCGTTGGCATTCCTTTCTACTCCCCACTCTTTTCTGAGGTGTATGTGTGGGGAGGGGGGGAGAGAGTTAAAATTGAGCTTGCCCTGTTTGAGTTCTTTGGGCAGTTGGCTGGTTCCCATGGCTGTGACCTTGAACTTAGGCTGTGGGTTAGTTGACCACTTTTGTCCTCAGCTTTGACCCTACTGGCAGTTCTGGAGGTCCTGGGAAAGTCCAACCCAACATCCTATTCCAGAAGTCAGAGGGCAGACTCCACTCGTGATTCTCACCGAGGGCACGCTGGGAGACTGCGGAAATGTGCGGGTGTTGTTATTGCCACGGTGACCCTGGGAAGGCTGGTTTGGGCAGCTGTTCTCTAACTTTTGACTTCATTTCCAACGGCCTTCTCCATCCCTCAGGACGCTCCGGCCTCCGGCCTGCAGTGTGCTCCTGGCGCTGCTGTCCCTGCCAAGGAGCCCCGCTCCCTCAGACAGGGGCTCCCACACATGGTGTTGATGGGGCGCGGTCACCTGCTAGGCAGGATGTTAACTGTTGTCACCGGGTCTACTGACGTTCCTTTTCTTTTTTAAAAAAAATATTTTTATTGATTTCAGAGAGGAAGGGAGGAGGAGAGAGACATCAAAGATGAGAATCACTGATTGGCTGCCTCCTGTATGCCCCCCACTGGGGATTGAGGTGCCCCGACCAGGAATCCAACCATGACATTCTGGTTCAACCGCTGAGCCATGCCTTCTGGCTCATCATTGATGTTTCACACTCTCTCTCCCTTCCTCTCTGAAACCAATAAAAATACACTTAGAAAAAAAACAACACCAAAAAAGAAACAGGCGAATCATATGAGATGTATATTATACTTCAATTAAACTATTAAATAAAACTAAGCAAAATGTGGGCTGAGGATGTAAATAAATGCTCATAGGAGGTGCCCTGCAGGCACCTGCCTTACGCTATGCCTTGCTCTGGCGACAGTGCAGACACAGTGGGGACACAGTGGGGACTAAGACAGCCCCTGCCCCTGCCCCCACAGGCCCACATGACAGCCCAAGTGGTGGGGCCTGCCTGGGGTGGGGGTTGGGGGCACAGGCAGAGGGGTTTGAGCCAGGAGTGGAGAGACAGAGACAGAAGGGTCAGGACTTCGATTGGGGGAGCGGAGCTGGACGCAGGAGCCCGGGCGGAGCAATCATGGAGAACTTCCCGGAGGAGCCCAGAGCCTGAGGGTCATGCTGCTCATGACTGAGACTCCAATGAAAAAACAGACTTCTGCCTTAGCGTCCTGGCTGCACTCTCGGCTGGAGCCCCGAACGCGGCACCCGAATCCCTGAGGACAGAGCCACAAGCGGTGCTGTGGGCCACAGCGCCCAGGTGGCTGGCAGCGGCCGGGGGTGGGGTGGGGTGGGATGGGGGTGCAGACCGTTTCCCAGGAAGCGGCGGCGGCGTGGGTGGCGGAGCAGCGGAACTGGAGCGACGTCCACCGAAAAGAGAGTGGACTGGTGCCCACATGGCGTTGACGGGACGGGGTCACCCGCCAGGGCAGGGCCGCTAGGTTGTCCCGCGTCCATTCCGAGCCCCGAGCCCGAGGGGAGTGGAGGGTGAGAGGCGAACTCTGGATCTGCGGTGTTAGTGGAGGAGAAGCACCAGAACTGGGGTGTCTGTGGGGGCGGGGTAGGTGGGGACGGTTTAGGGGATGCCGCGGACGGAACATTTGCGTTTGCGGGACTGGGGTTTGGGGGGCCTCCGAGAAGGGCCAGCCTGGCACAGGGAGGTGTGTGGGAAGGTCAGCCTCCGGCAGGGAAGAGTGGACTCCGTCCCCGTCCTCTGCGAGCCGCGTGGCCTTTCCCCAGCCCCCCAAGAGATGCAAGCACCCCTGCCCAAGCCTGGGCCTCGGGCCCTCACTGGCCCGGCAGCGCTGCAGCGGGGACTCGGAGAAGCCTGGCCGCCGGCCCACCCCAGCCCGCACTCCCGTCCGGCGGGCGCCAGGCAGTGACTGCCCTGGAGGGCAGGGCTGGGATGGGCAGCAGAGGCAGGGGGGTCAGGCCCTTAGGATCCAAGTGTGTATGTGGGTGTGTGGGTGTGTGTGGGGGACGGGTAGTGCTCCTGACCCAGCCTGAAGGGCCAAAGGTCTTCCTAAGCTTTGAAAGGATTGCATGGGGGCGGGGCCTGAGAAGAGGGTCCGCTGTTAAGAAGAGGCTACTTGGCCCCAGGTCTGGAGGGGTGGGATCCACAGCTGATGGGCCACACTGAGTGGCCCGATTATGATAATCTCTGAATGCCACTCAGTGTGAGTGAGTGTGTGTGTGTGTGTGTGTGTGTGTGTGTTAGAGGCCCAGTGCATGAATTCGTGCATGGGTGGGGTCCAGCCAGCCTGGCCAAGGGAAGGGGACATGGGCGGTTGACCCGCCTGCCTGCTGGTTGAACTCCTAATCAAGGGGTCAATTTGCATTTAGGGTTTTTATTACATAGGATATACACTGAGTGGCCAGATTATTATGTGTTTAGAGATCATAAAAAGCTGGCCACTCGGTGTATAAAGCAGACTCCTGAGGACAGGCCCAGACTGTCTCCTCTCAGCCAGTTGCTAATAACTGGCCTTCCGGTTGATACGACTCCTGGCTCCCCCACTAATCAGGGGTACGGCCGTGGGAGCGTGACACAACTTTCCCATCCCTCAAATGGGGCTCCACCAAATCCATCACCTCATTTTAAAGAGCTATAAAGAGTTAGGCATATAATTTATAGATTATATATTTAAAAAATATATAAGGTAAATGATATCAAGGGGCCCAAAACAAGTCAGACTTACAACATGCTGCCACATAAAATGACACGTGGGTCTGTTACAGAGAATACATTGATGACACAAGAATTGACCAGCTCATACTATTCCAAGCCTTGTTAACTTGAAGGTATTTTAATACTGAACTTATTAGCAGCAGATTAGAACTTTAACTCCTGGGTTCAAAATCTTAAGTATCAGAAACGGGGTGATTAATTGCGGGCACCCTTTACTACTCACCTCTCCGTGCCAGGCCAGCTGCTACCTGCTGCTAATGTTCTGATTCGGGTTATCATGCAGGGAAACCCTCTTGCTTTAGGGGGCGCCTCAGGAAGAAAGGCTGTGACCTCACCGCCCCTCCCAGACACACACCCCACTTTCCTGAGGGGCACCGTTATATTCCTCCTTTATTGGCTATCCTGGTATAATACAAATCTGCAAGTTTAGATACAAAAAAAATCTGGAAATATAAGATAGAAAAGTACCCGCCAGGCACCCCTCCCCCTTCCTCTGAGCCCCTCCCGGGGGGCACCAACGTGAGGTAACTGAGCATCTTCTTTCCCTCCCCCCCAAACTCACTTCCTGGGCCCCCAACTTGGCCCCTGCCCCCAAGAGATCTTGTCCCAAGGAAGATTGGGCCCCAAGGCGGGGAGAGGGCTAACAGGTGAGCACAGCATTGGCAGTGAACGCAGCGGGTGGGCAGAGGGAAGCCCTTTGCTTGTGCTGTGTGTGGGGGGGCAACCATGTGGGGCCCAGGAGAGCCCCTAAATGGACATCCCTCCCCCCTCCCACCCACCAAAGGGAGGTGGAAGGTCAACAACAGAAACTGGAAACTAGCTGGAACTGGGACACGCCGGGGACGCAGCCCTCCGGGGACGCAGCCCTCCTGTGCGGGGTGGGGGAAGGAGCATTGCCGCTGGGTCTGTCCCCGAATTCCATCCCGTGGAAACCTGGGCGCCACATGTCGGTTCTATCGTGGTTGCGGGGGGCAGTCGAGAGGAGGAGTTAGAGGGATATTGAGGGGCGAAGCCCCAGGGAGCAAGATGAGGGAGAGGCAGGCCTCCACTCCTAGGTGTGGGGCACCTAGCGGTCATGGGGTGGGCGGGGCAGCTCGGGCTACAGTTCGATCTCGAAGGTCTTTTGCAGGTCGCCTGAGAAGGGGTTAGAAGGCTTCTCTGCAGCGGGTTTGCCTTCTAATGCTGCCCACTGGGCCTCAAAGGGGTCCAACTCGGGGGCTGGGGTGGGTGCTGGCTCTGGGGGCCAGGGAGCCCCATTGGGGCGTGGGGGTGCCTGGCTCCCAGGGCCACTGGGCACAGCGGGTGGGGGTAAGGCCCCAGCTTTCCCGAGCAGGGCGGTGGGCTGTGGCTGGAGCTGGGCAGCTGAGCAGAAGGCGTTGGCCACCATCTGGGAGGGTGTGATGCCTACCACGGGCACGCGGGGCATGGGCGGGTAGCCCAAGCCTGGGTAGGTGGGCACGAAAGGGGGCTGCATGTGTGGGGGTGGCAGGAACAGGGCCACCTGGGCAGGTGCGGCATCGAAGGGCCCCCCGGGGGTGGGGAAGGGCTGCAAGGGAGGGGGAACGGCAGGCACCGAGGACACTTGCTGCTGCTGCTGCTGCTGCTGCTGCTGCTGCTGCTGCACTTTGGCCACCTGGGACACCTCTTCCAGCCACCTCTCCGCCTCCGAAGGGGTCCGCTTGTGCCCGGGCTGGAAGGCGGATGCTGGGGACGCGGAGGGCTCGCCCCAGGCGGAAGTCCCTGGACAGAGGAGAGGGCAGGTGAGGGCAAGGACTGCATCAGGAGGAAACAGAGGCTGGGATCAGACTCGGAACTAGGCCTAAATCCACCCTGGACCACATAAGAGCTCTGCAGTGCTACGACCATCCAGTTCTGGGGTTCTAAGGCCCCAAGATGGAAAATTAAAGGCAGGACTGACAACCAATCACCCTGCCGGCTTCACTTCCGGTGGGTGAGTCCCAAACCTGCTGTTACCTATGTTAATGGCACCCTGGCTCTAACACTTTGAGGCTATCTTGTTTGAGGAGGCTAAGATTCTGAGGCTCCGTAGACCTTTCTCATCCTAATGTGGTGAGTAAGGCTCGATGGTTTTAAGTTTCTGATTTCTAAGAGCTTTATTTATTTATTTATTTATTGAATATTTAAAACAATTTTTTATTTTATTTATTTTTTAATTAAATCTTTATTATTCAAATTATTACATTTGTTTCTCTTTTTCCACCTCCATAGCACCCCTCCACCCAGCCCCCACCCCTCCCTCTACCCTTACTTCCCCCCGAATTGACCTCATCCATAGGTGTATGATTTTTGTCCAGTCTCTCCCTGCACCCCCCTCACCCCTTTCCCCTGAGAATTGTCAGTCCACTCCCTTTCTGTGCTCCTGATTCTATTATATTCAGTTTATTCTGTTGATCAAATTTTTAATTCACTTAATTTTTAGATTCACTTGTTGATAGATATGTATTTGTTGTTCATAACTTTTTATCTTTTACCTTTTTCTTCTTCCTCTTCTAAAAGAGTACCTTTCAGCATTTCATATAATACTGGTTTGGAGTTGATGAACTCCTTTAGCTTTTTCTTGTCTGTGAAGCTCTTTATCTGCCCTTCAATTCTGAATGATAGCTTTGCTGGATAGAGTATTCTTAGTTGTAGGTTCCTGCTATTCATCACGTTGAATATTTCTTGCCACTCTCATCTGGCCTGCATCGTTTCTGTTGAGAAATCAGCTGACAGTCGTATGGGTGCTCCCTTGTAGGTAATGAACTGTTGTTTCTCTTGCTGCTTTTATTTATTTATTTATTTAAATATATTTTATTGATTTTTTACAGAGGAAGGGAGAGGATAGAGAGCTAGAAACATTGATGAGAGAGAAACATTGACCAGTCGCCTCCTGCATACCCCCTACTGGGGATGTGCCTGCAACCAAGGTACATGCCCTTGACTGGAATCGAACCCGGTACCTCTATCCACTGAGCCAAACTGGTTTTGGCTCTTGCTGCTTTTAATATTCTCTCTTTGTCTTTTGCTCTTGGTATTTTAATTATGATGTGTCTTGGTGTGGTCCTCTTTGGATTCCTCTTATATGGGGTTCTGTGTGCTTCCTGGACTTGTAAGTCTTTTTCTTTGACCAGACGTGGGAAGTTTTCAGTCATTATTTCTTCAAATAGGTTTTCAGTATCTTGTTCTCTCTTTTCTTCTGGCACCCCTGCAATTCTGATGTTGGTACGCTTGAAGCTGTCTCAGAGGCTTCTTACATTATCTTCACATTTTTGGATTCTTTTTTCTTCTTGCTTTTCCAGTTGAGTGTTTTCTGATTCTTTATATTTCAAATTTTTGACTGAATTCTTGCCTTTCTCTAGTCTGCTGTTAGATCTCTGTATAATATTTTTTATTTCAGTCAGTGTATGTTTAATTTTTAGTTGGCCCTTTTTCATCTCCTCTTGGGTCTCACTAAATTTATCCATCTTTTCTAGGACATTCTTAAAAAACTTTATAAGCATGGTTTTGAACTCTATATCCAGTCGTTTGTTTTCCTCCATTTCTTTGGTTTGTGATCTCTTCCTTTGTCTCGGCATTTTCACTATGTCAGGAGAACTTCTGAGTTGGATTCAGCCTTATGATACAAGACTTGCAAAACTGCAAAAGCCTCTTTCTTGAGCTTGGGATGGGTGGAGTCTCAGGGCTTAACGGATCACCTTGCCTTCCAGTTGGCCCAGTCCTCCATGGCCCCTGGGTCTCACGTGACTCTGAGTAGTCACTGGAGTGGTCCCTGTGTGCGCACGCAGTGCCTCTAGACCACTGCCTTTCCAGCTCCCCTGTGCTCTGGGACCATATGAGTCTGGGTCCCCAGGGTTTCACCTGAAACTGGGGTTTAGTGGAATAGAAGTGGCACAGTTGGGAGGCTCTGTCTCCTGCCCTCGTGAAACCCAGCAGCACACTCAGCAGTCGGTCTTCTGCATGCAGTGCTGTGCACGCCACCAGACTTCTGCCCTTTCGTGACTCCCCTAAATTTCTGTGCACTTCTCCCTTTTCACAGTCCAAACTCCCCCTGTATGAGTCTTGCCTGGACCTGGGGTTCAGTGCCGTAAGATAAGGGGTTCAATGCCATTGAGAGTCTCTGTCTCCCTCCCGCCAGAGAAAGCCAGCCAGGTACTCCAGCACCCGCTCTCTCCACGCACACATCTCTGTACCTCAGCTTTTTGCAGCTCCTCTGGGCCTCCGTGAGCCCCTCTCTTCCCTTCTAGTTGTAGAATTTCCACTCAGCCAGCTTTCGTGTGGTTCTGGATGCTGTCTGTTCTGTCTTTTAGTTGTAGTTTTGAAATTGTGCGAGGCAGCAGTGTAGGTGTTTACCTATGCCGCCATCTTGAATCCTCCTGTTTTCTAAGAGCTTTAAATTGACATTGTTTGCAAGTCTAAGGCGCTCTGCTGGTTCTGAGATAAGCCTGAGGCTGAGCTGACTCCACTGGGCGGCCTCAGAGAGCATTCGTCTAAAGTTGTGAGACTCCAGGGTCATGGCCCCAAATCTGTTAGATTCCAGTATCCTGTCATGCTAAGGCTAGAGGTTTCTGACTTTTATTATTCTAAGACAGGAAGTCTTTTTTAAAAATATGTTTTTATTGACCTTTTAGATGTAGAGGGAAAGGAAGACAGAATCATCTATGAGAGAGAAACATCAATCAGCTGCCTCCTACATGCCTCCTTCTGGGGATGGAGCCTGCAACCCTGGCATATGCGCTGACAGAACTGAACTGGTGGCTCTTGGTGCACGGATGACAGTCAATCCACTGAGCCATGCCAGCCGGGCTAAGACAGGAAGTTTAAAAATGATTCCATGGCCTGGCTCATGTTGCTCAGTGGTTGAGCATAGACCTATGAATCAGATCAGGGTTAGATTTCCAGTCAGGGCATATGCCTCAGATGTGGTCTCCATCCCAGTGGGGGACATGAAGGAGGCAGCCAATCAATGATTCTCTTTCATCATGGATGTTTCTCTCTCTCTCTCTCCCTTGCCTTTCCTCCCTGGGCCCTGGTCGGGTAGCTCAGCTGGTTGGAGCATCGTCCCATACACCAAGCTTGCGTCAGGGCACATACAGAAGGCAACTGGTCGATGTTTCTCTCTTTCTCTCTCCTCCTTCCTCTTTCAAATCAATAAAAACATATCCCCGGGGGAGGGTTAAAAAACAAAATGATTCCTTGGTTCTAAGGTGCTCTCAGAGCTCTAAGATGACCCATGATCCTACGCCTGCGGGATTTCAAGACCCTGGAGTCGCTGAGGTGACCCTGAGTGGAGCAGGAGAATGCAGGGGGGCACCCCGGGAAGGGCTGGGCTCACCTGTAGCGGCCGGCGGCGGCCCTGGCGCTGGTGCTCCGGCACTGGCAAAGGACGAGCTGATCTGTGTGCACAGAGCATTGATGCTGTCGCTGTCGCCGGCACCGGGCGGCTCCATCTCCGGCACTGGAGGGTCAGGGGAAGGCGGAGGTCAGCGCTAGTCCCAGACCCTGTTCTTGACCCCTTTGCCCTCAGGTGCTCCTCTCACAAGGTGTGTGGGTCGGTGGTAACTACGTGGCCAAGGCCACAGAAATGACAACTCTGTGCATATCTGTGTGTGACATCTGGGGGTGCAAGTAGTGTGGTACTGGGGTAGGGAGAGGCTACACCTGGCAGTCTGGCCTGGACCCACAAGCCAGGTCAGGGCCAGACGGAGAATGCTCTCTGTGAATCCCCGCAGAAACGTCTCCTCTGCACCAGGCGTGCTGTGCCTGGAACAGGTCATCACCAGCCGTGTAAGTGGTTTTCCCCTTACCTGGGGCAGGTCACCCCGTCCTCCTTCCACCCGCCCTGTCCTACATAACCACTTGGCGCCTGTATGTGGCACAGGGGTATTCATGTCATCGTGCCTCTGCTCACGATGTGTCTCGTAAATAAACTCCTTTAATAAACTCTGAGGGTAGTGATGGAGTCATCAGCCTGTCTCTGGTCTCTTGGCCCTGGGAAGTTTTCCCCGCAGTTGGATGGCAGTCACAGGGGCCCCCAATCAAGGAGGACCTGTCTGTAGCTACAAACCAGAGGAATAAACTGTTTAAAAACATACAGTGTCCGGCCAGTGGCACAGTGGTTGAGCACAAACCTACGAACCATGATGTCACGGTTCAACTCCAGGTCAGACACATGCTTGGATTGCGGGCTTGATCCTCTGGTAGGGGGCGTGCAGGAGGCAGCCAATCAATGATTCGGTCTCATTGATGTTTCTATCTCTCCCTTTCTGAAATCAATAAAATTATATTTTTAAAAATAAAGACATTAATTTAAAAAATATATTTAACCACATAGTAGATGTCAGGTGCATTGACCAGTCAGAATGGATGTGGGCCACTTGTCCTGCTTTGGTTGGCAAAAAGGGGCCCTACCCACCCTGGCCTATAACACACACCCCGAGGGCAGAGACACAGCTGTGCCAGGAAGAAGTGAGCAGATGTGGAGACCTCGGAGCACTTGAGATGAGCAAAGGGACCAGCTGAATAAACAACAGTGTGGGCGACAAGTAGGTGCGATGCTCCGGTGAGCATAAGGAAGAAGCTGACTGCAGGATCAGCAGTGGGATGTGTGTGTGTGTGGGGGGGGGGCAGGTGGGAGGGTGTGGGGCTTCCAGGGCATTTCATGAATAGTGCGTGTTATTCCGAATGAGTGTGCAGCTTCTGAGGATGTGGCATGTGAGTGTGATGGAAACCCAGTGTGTGGTGACCTGACTGTGATTCCCAAGTGTGATCCAATCTGCTTGCATGATGTATGAACACATTTGCAAGCATGCATGGCTCTGCATGTGTGACTTCCAAGTGTGCATGAATGGGGGGGTATAACTGCAATTAAGTGTGATTTTGGTATGCACATGACTGAGTGTGTGACTGGAGTGTGACACCTGCAGCAGACTATAACATCTATTGAGTTGTTGAAATTTCTGTGTGACAAGTCACATCTAAGCAAATGAGCAATTGGCTACAGGAATGTGAGGCTTCCAAAAAAGCCTGGGAGCCTGTCCCCTGCAGGGAGCATGTGTGACAGCCCAGAGGGGAGCTGGGTGTCAGGCTGTAAGTGACAGCAGAAAGGGGGTGCTGCCGGAGTAGTAAACCACTCTCAGCAAGGCCTGGTTTCTGCCCAGCATCGCCCTCTGGAGTAGCCCAGCCTCCTGGATACCGATCCCCCCCCCGCACCCCCCCACTCTCAGGCTGGGAGGGGAGGTGTCTCAAATGAGGTGTCTGGAGGCAGGGGAGCAGGCCAGATCACATGACTTCATGACAGCTGGGAGGAAAGGCAGCCTCCTGCCTGTCTCCCTTCCACAAAACGTGTGCCGCACCACCTCCCTCTCCCTTTCTCACTGCAGATGTTGCTTTGTTTTTTCTTTAAACATATTTTTATTGATTTCAGGGAGGGGAAGGAAAATGACAGAAGCATCAGTGAGAGAGAATCATTGACCAACTGCCTCCAGCATGTCCACTATGGGGATTGAGCCCAGTGTGTGTGACATTTGGTGCTGCAAGTAGTATGCGGCACTGGGGTAGAGGAGAGACTACACCTTGGTAGTCTGGACTGGACCCACAGTGTGTCCTGGGCATGTGCCCTGACCAGGTTCTAACCATGACCTCCTGGTCCACTGGTCGATGTTCAACCACCGAGCCACACCTGCTGGGCCAGACATTGCTTTACATCATGACATAACCATCTTTCTCCTTTCCTGGGTCCATCGCAGACATTAGTACATTA
Source organism: Lasiurus borealis (assembly GCA_004026805.1). NCBI lineage: Eukaryota > Metazoa > Chordata > Mammalia > Chiroptera > Vespertilionidae > Lasiurus > Lasiurus borealis. Next base: position 21,961 of record PVJN01007048.1, read on the forward strand.
GTAGTCAAACACAATGCCTTCCCCTTCCTCTCCCTCCCGCTCCGCCACTGAACTCTTTGCTGACCTCACCCTTCACCTGGCTCTGGCCTCTACAGGTCAGATCCTGGAAGACAGGACTGATCCTTGTGACTCCATTTTCCTCCAAACAAAACAGGGCATTTCACTGCCTCTCTCCGAGCATCGCCCATGGCAGACATTGCTAATCAACCTCGGTGGGTTCTGCCTGGGCCCAGTCTGTACCCTCGGTGACACCTCCACGGTGCCCCCTGACCCTGTGATTCCCACGCTCCCTGGGGCCTCTGTTGCCGCTTCCTCCCGCCAAATTCCGCAGTCTCTCCAGGTGAAACACACACTCCTACCGCTCTCCTCTCCCTCTGCCCAGGCATACTGCTGATTATCCACCGGGGTGCACCTTTCCTTTTCCCTGCTCATGCAGGCAGGGGAAGATGTGAGCCCTCAACCGATTCTCCCTGCCGCCGCAGACACTGTGAACTCCTCCCAGCCTCTGTGACAGCCTGATTCACAGCCTGAATTCTTCACCCGGCCGATCCCACGGCCTCCCTGGCAGAGCTGGTGCCTCTGTCTCCCCCTGGGCGAAACCATAGCACCGGTGCAGCTGCCCGCCTCCCCTTGTGCGCAGCACTCAGCCACTCAGCCAGGTGGGCACCTCCTGCGTGTCCCTAACCACAGCAGACAGCGGATGGTCACGGTCTGTGCCCCCTTTCTGTTAAACTTCGCCCACAGCCCACACCGCTGGCGGACCATGATTTCTACTCCCTTCTCTCCAGCCCGGCGGACGCTGCTGATTGACCACAGCGCCCCACCTCTCATCTCTGCGCCCGGCAGACAGCGCTAACCCCTCAGGGCGCCACCCTGTTCCCCACCCGGAGCGCACAGCGGGGGACCCGGCTCACCTGTGCTCTTCACCTGGAAGTCCGTGCGGCGCTGCAGCGTGGACGGCAGCTCGTTGAGCCTGAGGCTCAGCTGCCGCTTGAAGGGCGAGTTCTTCTGGCTGAGCGCCGGGAAGCCGCGGAACGAGCCCTGGCGAACCAGCTGCTCCAGCGGCGCGTGGCGGCGGGGGATGGCGGCCGCGGTGGTGCCTGCGGCGCCCGGGGTGCCGGCCTCACCCTTCTCGCCGGGGGACGTGGTGGCTGGTGTCGGGGACACGCGCCCCGGCTGGGCAGGGCCGGGGGCCACGGTGGGGGCCGCTGCTGCCTCTGCTGGAGATGGGGGACGGCGGTCAGATACTCAGCGTGGGGGCCCCCACCTGGTCCCCGGGGTCATTCCCCACCCGTGCCTTCCTCGCCCAGTGGACCCTGCCCTCAGGACGGGCTGGTCGGGGCCATGGATGCCCCTCACCCCCACCCAAGCCAAGCACTTCCCCCAGGAAGCCACTGAGGAATTTCACTGCAGCCGAACCTTCGTGTCTTGCTAGCTTCCTGCGGCCGATCTCTTCCTCTGCCTTCCCCCCATGTCCCCTGGAGACCTTCTACCTCCTTTTCTGACTAATGTAATGGACACTGTCTGTGCATGGCCAATGAGCACCTGGTCATTAACTCCTTCATCTTCAAAACCACCCCTTGAGGCCAATACTACCAGGGCCTGCCCTTCACGGAGGTGAAACTGAGCCCAGCAATGGCAGTGGCTTGCCCAAGCCACAGTGCCAGCAGGAGGAGTTGGTGGCCCAGTTACCCTCCGCCGTCTCTCCCTCTGGCTTGGTCTCTCCGCGTCATACTGTCTTCCCCCATCATTTGTCTGTTCCCTCCGTCTCCGTACCTCCCACCAGTCTTCCCACCTCAGCTACCTCCTCCCTTCCTCCAGCTGCTACCCATCCTTCTAGACCCAGCTTGACACACTTCCTCTGGGGAGCTTTCCAGATCTCTCCGGCCCTTCAGTCTGGTCTCCCCCCGCTCTGGACTACCCAAGGCCTGCTCTTCCATGGCAGGGTCCCCTCACCCCTTCCCCCCCCCCCCACACCCTCCAGTCAGGGCCTCACTCAGCTGTAGCCCGGATGCCAGGGAGGTGAAAGCCAGGCCCAGAGTGTGCAGGGCGGTCCCATCTTCCAGATTGAGGCCGAGGCTCTCACCCAGGCCTGCCCAGGTGATAGCCTGGGACTGGATGGAACCAGAAACGACCTCCACCCACCTCCACCCCCTTCAGGGACCTTAGCAAGTCCCCCCGGCTCTCTGGGCTCCAACTTCTGAACTAAAACCCTCCACTGGGCCTCCTGAGAGGGTTAGGTGAGGCAGTACATGTTCCATGCTTTTCCTTCCTCTCTGAACTCAATGAAAATATATATTTTTATAAAGAATGCTATTGATAAAGCAATAAAATTAGTTAAAATTTGTTTTCCTAACGAAATAGTTAGAACTATTTTAAACTTACAGAAAAGATGTTATAATGGAACAATGAATGTGCATGTTTCCTATCCTTTTTAACAAATATATATTTTATTGATTTTTCACAGAGAGGAAGAGAGGTAGAGAGTTAGAAACATCGATGAGAGAGTAAGATCAACCAGCTGCCTCCTGCACACCCCCACTGAGGAAGTGCCCGCAACCAAGGCACCTGCCCCCAACCGGAATCGAACCTGGGACCTTTCAGTCGCAGGCTGACGCTCCATCCACTGAGTCAAACCGGCTTCAGCTGTTTCCTATCTTTTTTAAAAAAATATGTTTTTATTGATATTTAGACAGAGAAAGGGAAAGGAGGTAGAAACATGAATGAGGGAGAAACATCAATTGGCCGTCTCCTGCATACCACCTACTATGTATCAAGCCCACAACCCAGGCATGTGCCCTGACTGGGAATTGAACCAGTGACCTTTTGATACATGGGACAATGCTCAACCCACTGACCCACACCAGCCGGGCAAGCGTGCAGGCTCTCTTAACCTAAGGTCCACAGTGTTAATATGTTATCATATGTGCTCTCTCCCTCTTTCTATAATTTTCCCCTACCATTTAAGAGTAACTTTCAGTGTGGCCAGCATGGCTAAATGGTTGAGCCTTGACCTATGAACCAGGAGATCACGATTCGACTCCCCATCAGGGCACATGCCTGGGTTGTGGGCCGATCCCCAGTAGGAGGCAGCTAATCAATGATTCTCTCTCATCATTGATGTTTTTATTTCTCTCTCCCTCTCCCTTCCTCTCTGAAATCAACACAGATATACACTGAGTGGCCAGATTATTATGATCTCTGAACACATAATAATCTGGCCACTGAGTGTATATCCTATATAATAAAAGGCTAATATTCAAATTGTCCCCTCAACTAGGAATTTGACCAGCAGGCAGGCAGGCCAGTCAACCGCCCATGTCCCCTCCCCCTAGCCAGGCGGGCCGAAACCACTCACCCACAAATTCATGCACCAGGCCTCTAATATATACTTAGTGGCCAGATTATTATGCATTCAGAGATCATAATAATCTGGCCACTCAGTGTATTTTTAAAAAATAAAAATAAGAGATATTATTCTAAAACAAAAAGAATAATTTTCAGACAACTTAATTCCAAGCCTTCAGCATGTCCTTCAAAGACAAGGACAGTCTCCTTGGGGAATTGATCATGAGTAGAATACTATTAGCCATCTACAGTCCGTACTCCAGTTTCCCCAACTGTCCAGATCCTGTCTTTGTAGAGGTTCTTTTTTACAAATATGCAGGACCACACACTGCATTTAATAATACTTGTCAAACCTCTTCAGTCTCCTTTAATCTGGAACAGTTCCCAACAGTAAATTCTTTGTCAATTTTAAGCAGTGTTTTAAAAAAATCTTAAAACTAGAATCCGCAGAAAAGAAAAATTAAGTCACATTGTGACTTAGCATATAATATATTTAAGTTGAAATTTGTTTTGTTTTTTTATAATTTACAAAGGTATTTGCCAATCACCTAGAATGTTAGAGTCTATTAGATATTTATCAAACTTTCTTGATGGCAACCAGAGTAAGAAATACCTTTACATGATAACCTATTCCATGTACGAACACACACAAAATGAAATAAGGTTATCATTGAGCTGTACTTATCCTTACTGCATTTGATGACTCCGTATTTTCCATTTCATCTTTTTTGGACACACGTTGGAAAGTTGGCAGGCAGCAGAGCCATCTGTGAACTTTGCTGGGATCTGTGGCTACAGAATACAGTACTGCCCAAAGGACTCTAAACTACATGAGCTTTAGAACCGGAACCAAGCTGTGGTTGCGCTCTGCTTTGTAAACTGTAGTCCCTGAGCCGCTGAATCTTTCCCTGCAAACCGGGCCCCTAGCCCCACCGGGACCCACCCTGTGCCCTGCTGTCTGGGCAGCACTCACCCCTCTTAGCACCCACCTTTCTTTTTTTCCGGGGCTTCTCGCTCAGTGGGCCGCCCGCCCCCAGACAGGCGGAAGGAGCCCTCGCGGGCAAAGCTGGTGCGGCTGGCATCGAAGGTGGCCGTGACCCCACATTCCTTCTCCCGCCGCTGTTTCCGCTCCAGGCAGGCGGCAAACGCACAGCCCACAGCGTGGCTCAGCCTCTCGCCCTATGAGAGTGGGGGGAAGAGGGAAAGGATTGGAGACGCTGAGTTGTGCACCCAGGACACCAGAAGCCCTGGGTCCCAGCTTCCAGGGGCTGGGTGACCTCGGACAATCGCTCTGCCTCTCGGAACTCAGTGAACACCTGCCCTGAGGGACACACATGACAGTCCTGAGTGAAAACAAAAAGCCAGCAACAAGGGTTCAAGACTATGGAGAGTCCTCAAAAAATTAAAATCAGAGCTGTCATATACGACCCAGCAAGTCCATTCTGGCTGTTTATCCAAAGAAAATAAACAAACAAAACAACACAGAAACAGAACTCTAGATATGTGGAACAAGCTGATGATTGTCAAAGAGGGGGTGGGGGATGGGGATAAAAAAAGAATGTGATACTGGATACCTCCATTTATATGAAGGTCTCAAATAGGCAACACTACCTATGGTGAAAAACAGTCAGAACAGTGGCTCCTTCTTAGGGGGTGGAGTGGGGATGGACTGGGAAGGACAGGGTTAGTTAGGGTGGTTGTCAGGTTCTAGAGCTTGACAGGGGTTTGGGTTCCACAGGAATACGCAGTTGTCAAACTCAGCAAAAGTATACCTAAGGCCCTAACTGGTTTGGCTCGGTGGATAGAGTGTCGACTTGTAGACTCAAGGGTCCCAGGTTCAATTCCAGTCAAAGGCATGTACTTGGTTGTGGTCATATCCCCAGTGAGAAGTGTGTAGGAGGCAGCTGATCAATGTTTCTCTCTCATTGATGTTTCTAACTGTCTATCCCTCTCCCTTCCTCTCTGTAAAAAAATCAATAAAATATATATTTTTAAAAAAGTTTATCTAAGGTTTATGTTCAACATGTTGTTTTTTTGTTAGTTTGTTTGTTTTGTTTTTCAAAATAGAAAGAGCTGGGAAGCCACTCTGGTTGCTCCACTGGCCTGGTCTCCCTGGGTGCTGAGCCCCGCACCGGGGGAAATGGACAACCATGAGGCTTATAGGGTCCCAAACACTATGGCCAGTTCAAAGGGTTCAATCCAGACTTCAGGGTCAATGATCTAAGTTAATTACCTGAATCAATCAAGGCCTACCTGGAAAGAAGTGAAACAACAACTAGGAAAGAAGAAAGGCTCCAAGGAATTGGCTGAATTTGAAGAAAAAGTTAATGAGAACTGGAAGAAAGGCCAATGAAAAGACCAGGGGGAAATAATTAAGTGGAAATGGGAGCTCAGCCGAAAGAAGACAGAGCAAGAAAAAAAATTAAAAGAAATCTGGTAGGTATTCATCTTCTTCTTCAAGCTCTGATTCTTGCAGCAGTTCTCCAGATTCTGAATATGTGAATTTAAAAAAAGAAAAAGAGCAACTATTCACATTAATCTACAGAAAGTGCTATGTTAGAGAGTGAATCAGACAGAAAGGAGAGTTAAAAAAAATAAAAATAAAAAGATGCAACTGAGCCCTGGCAATGTGGCTTGCATGGTTGGGCCTTGTCCCAGGCACTGGAGGGTTGCTGGATTTCAGGTGTCATCCCTAGTAGGGTTGTTCAGGAGGTAGCCAATCAATGTTTCTCTCACATCAATGTTCCTCTCTCCCCCCTGCTCTCTCTAAAAAGAAAATCAATTTAAAAAATCTTAAAAAAAAAAAAAAGATGCAACAGAGAAAGGAAAGGACATTCAAGGACTTGGCAAATAGAGAAAAATGTAGCCTGAAGGTAAACCTTTATTATCTGAGTTCTTATAAGAATCAGATAATATTGAGGAGCTATAAGCAAAAAAGAAGAAAGGCCCTAGCTGGTTTGGCTCAATAGATAAAACTTTGGCCTGTGGATTGAAGGGTCCCGGGTTTGATTTAAGTCAAGGGCACGTACCTTGGTTGCAGGCTCTATCCCAGGCTCTGGTTGGGGCATGTGCGCGAGGCAACCAATTGATGTTTCTTTCTGTCTTTCCCTCTTCCTTCCACTCTCTCTAAAAAACAGTGGAGCCGAGACTGGTTTGGCTCACTGGATAGAGCGTCGGCCTGCAGACTGAAAGGTCCCAGGTTCAATTCCAGTCAAGGGCATGTATCTTGGTTGCAGGCACATCCCCAGTAGGGGCTGTGCAGGAGGCAGCTGATCGATGTCTCTTTCTCATCGATGTTTCTGACTCTCTACCCTCTCCCTTCCTTTCTGTAAAAAAAACAATAAAATACATTAAAAATTTTTTAAAAACATAGTTTAAAAAAATGGAAAAATATCCTCAGGTGAGGATTAACAAAAAAATAAAATAAAGAAAAGTGATGAAGACAGAAAAAAAAAAAAAAGAGAGAGAGAAGCATACGAAACACAGTAAGAAAAAGAAGGTTGCTAGTTCAAGTCCTGACTCACTATAGTAACGTTAAGAAAAATCAAGATTCCGATTGCATATTAGAAAACAGCCCCCGAAAAAATGGTAGAAGCTACACTGACACTCTCCCAGGACCACATCGGAAGTACAACTAAAATACTGAAAAACTACCCTGAAATATCAACTGAAGATTAGCTACAGGGAAGCCAAGGGTAGAAAGTGGAGACCACACAGAGACTGGTAAGGAGTACAGAGATGTCACAGGGCTGGCCAGGCTCCCACAGACAGCAGCTAAAGGGAGAGATATCGCAGCTTTGGGGATTCCCACTGGGAACTCTGGATTCTAAACCCCAAGCTGGGCTTACCGCCCCAGAGAAACAGAACTGAGAAAGGTACACGCAGAATATCTGGCTGTGAAAACCAGTAGGGGTGCTGTCTGTCAGCCAGAGACATCTAGAAATGCAGGTACCCTCTTAAAGGGCCAGCACACAAAATTTCATGCGCAGCCATTCACCTCTGGCTCTGGCAGAGGGAGGGCAGAGTGGACTGGAGCTGTGTGAGTAGAGTCCAGGGTTGGAGACTCTGGGGTGGAGCTCAGAGCACAACCCCGATTTCATGTACTGAGTCATCCCTCATACCGCAGAGGAGAGCTTTCTCCCACAGGTCTTACCTATACAAGTCTTTGCTTGGGTGAAGACAATCGCCCTCCCATGTTGGAAGACATCTGGCCCCACCCTGTGGTCTTTAGCTTGAGGCAAATCAAGACTGAATGTCTACTGAATTGCAGGCAGACTTTGAGTCTGCCTGAGCTCCTGGGCCCAGATCTAGGAAAAGCAGATCCTGGTGTAGAATCTTGTTCCTTTCCAAAAGCACCCAGCTCCAGCAGAGGGAGCCATAGCTGTGGACTGCTGATAGCCCCAAACAGGGTACTCCGGCCAGTCAGAAATGGTGTCTGACATTATCCTGCACCAGATTGGGGGTCGTAGCAGATCTATTTAATATATAGACACAAACCCAAACAGGCAGCCAAAATGGGGAGACATAAAAAAATAACTCCCAAATGAAAGAACAAGAGAATTATCCTGAAGAAGAGCTAAATGAAATGGAGATAAGAAATTTATCAGATATAGAGTTCAAAGTAATGATGGTAAAGGTGCTCAACAGAATGAGAAAAGGTATAATAACTATGAAAAAAGACCAGTTGAAAAGAATGACATAGACTAAGAAAGAACACACTGGAATAAATACATTGCAGATTAGGGGGAGCCAAGGATTGGATCAGTGACAGGGTAAAAAAAAAAAAAAATCACTCAATCAGAGAACCAAAAAGAAAAAAAAAAATTATAAAATAGGAGGACAACTTAAGGAAGCTGTGGGACAACATGAAATGTAACAATATTCACATAAAAGCAGTACCAGAAAAAGAAGGTGAACAAGGATAGAGAACATGTTTGAAGAAATAATGGCAGAAAACTCACTAACCTAGTGAAGGAAAATGTTGCTCAAGTCCAGGAAGCACAGAGTCCCAAGCAAGAAGAACCCAAACAGGCCCACGCCCAGATATATAATAATTAAAATGACAAAAATTAAAGACAAAGAGAGAACCTTAAAGGCAGGGAGAGAAAAGCAAACTGTTGCCTACAAAGGAGCTCCCATAAGGCTGTCAGTTGATTTTTCATCAGAAACTCTACAGGCAGAAGTATTCAAGGTAATGAAAAGCAAGGCTCTGAAATCAAAACGACTATAGTCAGCAAGGCTATCATTCAAAAATAGATGGTGACATAAAAATCTTCCCAAAAAAAAAAAGGCTAAAGAAGTTTATCAGCACTAAAACAGCACTAAAAGAAATACTAAAGGAACTGGAACTGCTGCAATGAGAGAGAGAGATAGAGATAGAGATAGAGAAACATAGCATGATTGCATTATATTAAACAATGAATAGGTTACCAATGAGATCAAAAATTAAAATGGCAATAAATAAGTACCTATCAATAATACCTTAAATGTAAGTGAATTAAATGCTCTAATCAAAAGATGTAGGGTAACTGAATGTATACAAAAATGTGACCCAATTATATGCTGCCTATAAAAGCCCTACCTCAAAACAAAAGACTCACACTGGATGAGAGTGAAGGGATGGTAAAAAGTTTCCATGCAAATGGAAACGAAAAAAAGCTGGGGCAGAAATACTCATATCTGACAAAAAACACTTCAAAATGAAGGCCATGAGAAGAGACAACAAAGGTCACAACATAATACTAAATGGATTGCTCCAAGAAGAGACTATAACCCTGGTAAACAAATACACACCCAATACAGGATCACCTAAATATACAGATAAACTTCTGGAGAACTTCAAGGGAGAGATCAACAGCAACACAGTCGTAGTAGGGAACTTTAACACCCTGCTGATTTCACTGATAGATCTTCTAGACAAAAAAATTAACAAGGAAACAGTGACTCTAAATGACATACTAGATCAGATGACTTACCTAACATTTATAGAACATTTCACCCCAAAGCTGCTGAATATACATTCTTCTCAAGTGCACAGGGGTCATTCAGAAAGCTAGAGCACATGTTAGGACACAGAACAAGTCTCTCTAAGTTCAAGAAGACTTAAATTACATCAAGCATCTTCTCAGATCACAGTGGAATGAAATTAGAAACCAACTACAGTGAAAATCATTAAAACACATGGAGCCTAAATAGCATGATATTAAACAATAAATGGGTCACCAATGAGATCAAGAAAGAAATAGAAAAAAACTTCTGGAAACAAATTAAAATGTACAACCCAAAATCTCTGGGACACCGTAAAAGCAGTTCTGAGAGGGAAGTTCATAGCACTACAGGCTTACCTCATAAGACAAAAAAAATTAATGATACACTATTTAACCCTACAGCTTAAAGAATTAGAAAGAGAACAAGAAAAGCCCAGAGTAAGTAGAAGGAAATAATATAATAAAGATTAGAGCAGAAATAAGTGACATAGGCTAAAAAAACAACACAAAAAAATCAATGAACCCAAAAGCTGGCTCTTTGAAAAGATAAACAAAATTAATGAGCCATTAGTCAGACTCATCAAGAAACAAAAAGAGCCCTAGCTGGTTTGGCTCAGTGGATAGTACATCAGCCTGTGGATTAAATGGTTCTGGGTTTGATTCCTGTCAAGGACACATGCCCAGGTTGTGGTCTCAATCCCCAGTAGGTGGCATGCAGGAGACAGCCAATCAATGATTCTCTCTCATCATTGATATTTCTATATCTCTCTCCTTTTCCCTTCCTCTCTGAAGTCAATAAAAATATATTTAAAAAAAAGAAACAAAGAGAATGAACAACAAAAAAAATCAAATCAAATCAGAAAAGAAAGCAGAGAAGTAACAACTGACACCACAGAAATACAAAGGATTGGAAGGAAATACTATGAACAACTATATGACAACAAGCTGGACAATGTGGATGAAATGGATAAATTCCTAGAAAAATACAATCTCCCAAAACTGAATCAGGAAGACTCAGAAAACCTAAATAGGCCAATAACAACAGAGGAAATAGAAGCAGTAATCAAAAAACTCCCAGAAAACAAAAGCCCTGGTCTGGGTTGCTTCACAGGAGAATTTTACCAAATATTCAAAGAGAACTAACACTTATACTTCTCAAACACTTCCAAAACAATCCAAGAGGAAGGAATACTTCCAAGCTCTTTTTATGAGGCCAGCATTATCCTAATTCCAGAGTTAGATAAAGACATTACAAAGAAAGAGAATTACAGGCCAACATCCCTGATGAACAATAGATGCTAAAATCCTCAACAAAATATTAACATAGCAGGAGAAACCAAGATGGCAGTATAGGTAAATACCTAAACTGCTATCTTGCACAACAATATCAAAACTACAACTAAAAGACAAAATGGATACCATCCAGAACCACAGGAAATCTGGCTGAGTGGAAGTTCTACAACTAGAAGAAAAGAAGAAAGCACATTGAGACTCAGAGGAACTGCAGGAGGCTGAGGTATGGAAATGCACACGCAGAGAGAACGAGCAGCTGAGTGCGTGGCTGGCTTTCTAAAGCAGGAGGGAGACTGCACTGAACTCCAGTTCCAGGCAAGCTGCTGGGAAACCAAATTCATTTGGGAGGAATCTGGACTGTCAGAAAAGAGAAAGCACACTGGGACTCCAGAGCTACGGAAGAGGTCCAAGGATGGGTGCGCACATAGGAGGACTGACTGCTGAATGCACGGGCGGCTGAGTTGTGTGTGGGCTTTCTAAAGTGAGAGGGAGATGAAAGCTCCCAACTGTGCTGAACTCCAGTTCCGGGAGAGTTTCTGGGAACCCCGACTCATTCGGGGAGAAACTGGACTGTCTGGCAGCAGGCAAAACTCGAGGGCAGATTTCTCTCAAAGGTACATGGAGGGAGTGGTGGTGCAGGGTTGGCTAGAAGAGGTCAATGGGAGAAAAGGGGGGACATATGTAATACTTTCAACAATAAAGTTTTAATTTTTTAAAAAAGAAAAATTAGGATTCCCTTATAAAGGAAGTGTAATGTCTAAGGAAATTTCAACTGTGAGAAGTATAACTTATCTACCAGCATGCATAATTTTTTTTGTTTTTTAGAATTATTCCTGAACTGTTCTGTAGTCACTCAGATGTTGCCATGTGAAAGGATCATGAAAGTTGCCAGGGGCTTGAATATCTGTCTTTTTCTCTTCTATTTCCTAATAACTCTGGGAGATAATGCATTTCAGTCATAGCTAGTAACTGATATTTGGGAATAAGCTAATATTTTGACAAGAAGTGTATATATATATATGCCTAAGAGACCATTTGATTGTTAGCTATGATGTGCACTGACCACCAGGGGGCAGATGCTCAACACACAAGCATGGAAACATGGAACAGACTGATGAATCTCAGAGGGAAGGGAATGGGGGGAGGGTGGAAAGAAATTAACCAAAGATCTTCTGTGCACACTAGAGGTCCAGTGCACAGATTTGTGCACTGCTGGGGTCCCTTGGCCTGGCCTGCAGGGATTGGGCTGAAACCAGCCCGGTGCATGGATTTGTGCACTGGTGGGTCCCTTAGCCTGTCCTACGGGGATCAGACCGAACCTGTGCACAAGACCTCCGACATCACCCAACGCGTCCTGGATTGCGAGAGAGTGCAGGCCAGGCCAAGGGACCCCACTGGTGCACAAATCTGTGTTCTGAGCCTTTAGTCTAATGACAAATCAACAGAAATCTAGTCTGGACACATTATTAGCTTATAAACAGAATTGAGTGGGTGATTTCAGTTAACATTTTTGAAGTAGGGATTACAATGACGTTTCAAAATCCTTACCCTGTAGATAATTTTTTCACCTTGTATGTTTTTATTTACCCGGGGAAGGAGGTTTTAGGGTTGGGTGGTAGTGGTTTGCTATTTCTGTAACTGTGCCTTTTATCCTCACACAGCCTGTTTCTGGGGACACAGTGGCCATGCTTCGGGAGATCAGACCTGGATACGGCAGTCTGGTGCTTCACCAGCTTAGAGACATCCTTAGTCTCTGTCCTGAGTGAACCAGAGAAACAGCCTTTTACAGCATAAGAAAGCCCCAGAAGCTCTGGGATTTACCTCTAATTCAATAAATACTGAAGGAATTTTAGCATTAGAATGTGTTATAACATTTGAATTAATTTTTACTACACTTTGGCTTTGGAGAAGATAGAGAGAGACTGATCGTTCACTTATTTATGCATGCACTGGCTGACTCCTGTGTGCTCTGACTGGGAGCCAAACCCCAAACCTTCGCACATCAGGAAGACACTACAACCTATGAATATGGTCAGGACCTAGCACTGGTACTTTCTGAACTTGACAGCTAAAGATTTTAAAGTGCATGTTTTATACTGTTAAGTTTTAACCAGTCAGGAAATTTTTTATATAACCTAGTAATAGTTATTCTTTGTATGAATTTTATTTAGGTTGTGATGTTTAGCTTTTATTAACTTTAATTCTTGCTATCTTAAATTCCTTACTGTATTTAACAGCATTCTTACCATGATATTTAGCATGGGAAAAGCAGGTTTTAGGTTGGGGTTTTTTTTTAATAGCTTCATATTGAAGCTGAGACATCATACACAAGTTGAGTGGCAGGCCTGGTATGCTCTGTCTTGTTACATAAAGTTGTTGCCAGAATCTTAGTAAATATAACATGTTAAAAGACTGCCTTTGTATATTCATAACAAAGTATGACAGGTTAAATTTATGTGAAAATTACATTATTACTTTTTCTATGTCATTTTGCTAAGATTTTGTGTGTCATGTCTCCTGCTGAATTGGTTACTAGTAATGTTAAAAGGAATTGAAATCATTTTCACTTTGCATTTTTATATACTCAGGTAATATGTAATATAATTTGATGTACAATTTTGCCTGTTAAGAGGGTGTTCATACAGTGGTACACCCTCAAAACATTTTGTCATGACAAGAGGCTAAATAAATGGCTATTTTACTTTAAAAAAGAGCTGGAAAAATATGAATTCTACTTAATGGTATGCATGCTTAAGTATGGGGGAAGTGTTTAGGTATCTGCAACTTTAAAATGCATAAAAAATGAGCTCTAGTTGGTTTGGCTCAGTGGATAGAGCATTGGCCTGGGGACTGGAGAGTCTTGGGTTTGATTCCAGTCAAGGGCACATGCCCAGGTTGTGGGCTCGATCCCTAGTAGGGGGCGAGCAAGAAGCAGCTAATCAATGATTCTCTCATCATGTATGTTTCTCTCTCTCTCTCCCTCTTACTTCCTCTCTGAAATCAATAAAAATATATTTTTTAAAAATAAATAAAATGCATCAAAAATGAAATAAACAGAGAGGCAATAGAGTGACAAAGGCAAATGTAAATGGCAGGAGCTGGGTGGTATTGTGTAAAGGTGACTGGTTACTGTACAAGTCTTTTGACTTTGCCGAGAGCTTGAAAACAATTTCTAATAAAACACTGGGAGAAAAAACTGCGGTCACTATTTCCTGAGTGTCTACTTGAGAGGCTCCAAGGCCAGACAGCCTGGATTGATGCTGGCTTCCACTTTCCAGCTGTGTGGTCTCAAGAGTATCACTTCATTCTCAGTGCCTGAGCCTCTTCATCTGAAAAATGAGGCACTTGCTAACAGCAGCTACTTGACGGCGTTACCGCAAGAATTAAACTAATATATGCAAGGCATGCAGACAGAGAACCACCACATGATCATCAGTGTAAATGTATCAGCCCAGGCTGAGCCCTGATTTGCATCCTTTTATGAAATCCTCATAACAATGCCAGGAAGTGCACACTCTTTTTTGTGTTGACGTTGTTAATCTTCACCCTCCTCACCTGAGGATATTTTTTCCATTGATTTTTAGAGAGAGTGGAAGGGAGGAAGGGAGAGGAGAAGGAGATGGAAAGAAACATTGATGTGAGATAAATATATAAATTGGTTGCCTTCCACACACTCCCCAACCGGGGCCAGGTACTTCCTCTTGACTGGGAATTGAACTCATGATCACAGGTGCACACGCTAATGAACCTGTTTTACAGTTGAAGAAATCGCAGCTCAGTTAATATACCTGTCATAATGAATGGCAGAATTAGGATTCTCATGGCATCTATCAGATTTCTCTTTCCTAATCAAGATGCTTAGCCACCTCTTAACGTTAAACTTGGGGACAAAAATCCTCAACAAAATATTAGCAAGTATATTAAAATACCAAAAGTGTATAAAATGATTATGTAGCATGATCAAGTAAGATTTATCCCAGGAATGCAAGATTGGTTCAACACACGAAAATCAATCAATGTAATATACACTAATAGAATGAAGAAAAAACCCACATGATCATCTTGATTGATGCAGGAAAAGCATTTGACAAAATTCAACATTTTCATGATAAAAAAAAATCAACAAACTTGGAATAGATGGGAACTTCCTCAACTTGACAAAGGACATTTATGAAAAGGTCACAGCATCATACTCAATGGTAAAAGATTGAAAGTTTTCCCTAGGATCAGGACAAGACAAAAATGCCCATTTTCATAAATTCTATTTAACACAATACTGGAAGTGCTAGCCAAGAAAAAGAAATAAAAGGCATCCAAACCAGAAAGGGAGAAGTAAAATCATCTCTATTTGCAGATGAGATTATCTTGAATGTAGAAAGTCCTAAAGAATCCACAAATTATTAGTGTTAATAAATGAATTCAGCAAATTTGCAGGACACAAGAGTGACAAAAATCAGTTATACCTCTTTAACACTAGCAGTGAACAATCCAAAGTGAAACTGAGACAATAATTGCATTTAGCCATAGCCAGTTTGGCTCAGTGGATAGAGCATCAACCTGCAGACTGACAAGTCCTGGGTTTGACTCCAGTCAAGAGCATGTACCTTGGTTGCAGGCTCCAGGGCACATGCAGGAGGCAACCAATTGATGTTTCTCTGACATTGATATTTATCTCTGTCTTTCTCTCTCTCTAAAAATCAATGGAAAAATACCCTCAAGCAAGGATTTTTAAAAAATATTGAAAAACAAACAAGTAGCCGAAACCGGTTTGGCTCAGTGGATAGAGCGTCAGCCTGCAGACTGAAAGGTCTCAGGTTTGTTTCCGGTCAAGGGCACATCCCCAGTAGGGGATGTGCAGGAGGCAGTTGATCGACGTTTCTCTCTCATCGATGTTTCTAACTCTCTATCCCTCTCTCTTCCTCTCTGTAAAAAGTCAATAAAATATATTTAAAAAAGAAAAAGAAGAAAAACAAACACGTAAATAATAAAATAATTTTTTAAAATATATTTTATTGATTTTTTTACAGAGAGGAAGGGAGAGAAAGAGAGAATTAGAAACATCGATGAGAAACACCGATCAGCTGCCTCCTACACACCCCCTACTGGAGATGTGCCCATAACCAAGGTACGTGCCCTTGACCAGAAACGAACCTGAGACCTTTCAGTCTGCAGGCTGATGCTCTATCCACTGAGCCAAACCAGTTTCAGCAATAATAAAATAATTTAAAAAAACACACAATAATTTCATTTATAATAGCATCTAAAAGAGCAAAAGGGTTAGGAATAAATGTAACCAAGGACATGAAAGACATATATACTGAAAAGTACAAAACAAGACCTAAATAAATGGAACATCTTATATTCATAGATTGGAAGACTTCACCTTGTTAAGATAGCACTATTTCCCAAAGTGATCTACAGATTTAATTCAATCTCTATCAAAATCCCAATGGACTTTTACAGAAATGGAAAAGTTAATCTGAAAATTTACATGGAATTGCAAGGGACCCAGAATAGCAAAACAATTTAGAGAAAGAACACAATATTATATTTTTCAACTTCAAAACTTACTCCAAAGCTACAGTAATCAAAACAGTGTCACACTGCCTGGCCATTGTGGCTCGTTGGTTGAGCATTGACCAATGAACCAGGAGGTCATGGTTTGAGTCCCAGTCAGGGTTGTGGGCTCAATCCCAGCCGGGGGTGTGCATGAAGCAGCGGATAGAAATACAGGCCAATGAAATAGAATTGAGCACCTAGATATATACTCACATATCTACAGTCAAATCATATTCTTGGCAATATTGATGCCAAGACTATTCAATGAAAAAAGGATAGTCTCTTTAATAAATGGTGCTGGGACTACAGATAAACACATGAAAATATGAAGATGAACCCCTACCTCAAACAATTTACAAAAACTAACTCAAAATGGATCAAAGACCTAAATATAAAAGCTAAAACTATAAAACTCTTAGAATAAATCATGAAGTTTTTGAAATAAAACATGAATCCTTAGATATGACAATGGGTGCACAAAACAACAAAAGCAAAAGAAGAGATAAATTGAACTTCATCAAAATAAAAAATGTTTGTTTATCAAAGGACACTATCAAGAGAGTAAAAAGGACACTATCACAGATTGGGTGGGAAATTTTGTAAATCATATAATTGGTAACAGTTTAGTATTAAAGAATATATGAATAACTTTTACAATTCAAAAATAAAAAGACAGCCTTAGCTGGTTTGGCTCAGTGGATCGAGCGTCAGCTTGCAGACTAAAGGGTCCCATACAGGTTTCGGCTTGATCCCTGGCCATGATCAGGGCACAGGTGGGAGGCAACCAATTGATGTGTCTCTCTCACATCAATGTTTCTCCCTGTCTCACCCGCTCCTTTCCACTAACTCTCTAAAAGACAATGAAAAAATATCCTTTATAATTAAAAGATGGGTAAAGAATTTGAAAAGACATTTCTCCAAAACAAGGTAAACAAATGTCCAATAAACACATGAAAAGATTCAACATCGTTAGTCATTAGGGAAATGCAAATCAAAATCTCAATGAGATAACTACTTTGTACCTACTAGGCTATAATACAAAAAATTAAAAATAAGTTAATGAACTCTTGTACTTTGTTAGCAGGAATGTAAAATAGTGCAGTCACTATAGAAAAACATTTTGGTAATTCCTCAAATAGTTAGACATAAGTTTACTCTATGACCCAGTAATTCCATTCCTAGGTATATATCCACCCAAATTACAAAGAGGTTCTCAAACAAATACTTGCACACAAATGTCCATAGCAGCACTATTTACAAGAGCCCAAAGGTGGACACAACCCAAATTTCCATCAATGAACGAATAAACAAAATGTGGCTAATCCACACAATGGAATATTATTCAAACAAAAAATAATGTCCTGATTGGTTTGGCTCAGTGGATAGAGAGAGCGTCGGCCTGTGGACTGAAGGGTCACAGATTCGGTTCCGGTCAAGGACATGTATCTTGTTTGCCTGCACATCCCCAGTAGGGTGTGTGCAGGAGGCAAGCTGATGGATGGTTCTCTCTCATCAATGTTTCTAACTCTTTATCCCTCTCCCTTCTTCTCTGTAAAAAATCAATAAAATATATTAAAACAAACAAACAAAAAAAACAAAACACAATAAGGACGAACCCTATAAACAATGCTCAGTGAAAGAAGCCAGACACAAGAGACCATGTACTGCATGATACAATTTGTATGAAATGTCTAGAATAAGTAAATCTGAAGACAGAAAGCAGATTGGAGGTTGCCAGAGGCTTACTGTGTGTGACGGGGCAGGGAGGGGGAAGTGGGAGGGGTGTTGCAGGGAGTCACTGCTTACTGGGCATGAGGTCTCTTTGAGGAGTGATGAGAATGTTTGAACGAGATAGAAGTAATGGTTAAACGGCATTGTGAATGCACTAAGTGCCACTGAATTGAAAACCATTAACTTAATGTAAATTTCACCTAAAAAGAATTGAACTTGGGGAATCCTGGGAATCCCACTGCTTAATGTTTATAACCTGAAGCTCAGAAGCAGGAAGGATTCCTCCAAGGCCACCCTGTACCCAGAGGAGATGGCCCTGCCCTTTGCTTGCTTCCATTCTCATTCCTGACTTCTTTCAGATGATAGTAACTGTTCCTCTTCATTAGCCATTTATTACAAGATTCTGTCCAGACCTTTCTGTGTGTGGCTGTAATGAGAAAGCTTCCCCAACAAACCTGTGAGGAGGTGCTCCTATGACCCCCCATTTTATAAAGGAGAAAACTGAGTCCTGGAGAGAGGTCATTTGTGCCTAAGGTCCCAAAGCTAGGTGGTTTGACACCAAATCCACACTAACCAGATGGCAGTATTTAAAACAACAACAACAACAAACAGTTGCAACAAAGTTCTGGCCCCACATGCCCTTCCAGACCTTGTAATCACCCCACCAGAGGTGAGGCCTACGGTCTCTTCCCCGAGTCTGGGAAGACCTCTCTGACTGTGAAGCAATGCTACGGTTTCCAAGAACAAGTCCAGAAAGGCAGCACAGCTTCCTCCTGGCTAGTGCTTGTGCGGAAGCGATTTCTCTTCTCCCCGCCCGCTCCCCTTGTTTGGGATCCCTGTGCCCCTGTGTAAGCTTTCCGGAGCCGCCCTGCAGAGACCCTGCGACTGCATGAAGAGAGCGTGTGTGATGGGGCAGGGAGGGGGAAGCGGGAGGGGTGTTGTCTGGCCGGTCTCTGGTGCTTCAGCTCCACACACCACCTGGTTGCCACTGTGTGATATCCAGGGGGCAGATCTACTCAGTGGAGCTTTCCCAAACTCTGACCTACAGAAACGTGAGGCATAATAAGTGATTGATATCTTAAGTCGCCAAATTTTGGAGAAATTCGTTACGCACAACAGGTAACTGATACAACTACTCTGCTATTCTCCGGAAATAGCCGTTGCTATGGGCTCTGCATTTCAAATATCTCCCTGCTAGTCCCTGGCAGGACCAGGGACCACTTAGTACTGACTAATCAATACTGACAGCCTCAGATTTGTTTTCTATACTCCTGGTTTCAAGCCCAAAATTGTGTGTGTGAGGAAATCTGGGTACTAACTGGTTTCAGGGGCTCAGAGCTCTCTGCAGTGGGAATTTCTCAACCTCAGAGAATCGTTGAGTGGAGACGGGTAAGGTCTGCCAGGTACAGGTGTTATTTCACGTGTCCAGTTTACCCACGAATCCCCTCTGGGGGCTCCTTTACAACTCTGAGGAAAGCACCCTGGACGCCCTCCCTGCCCCTGGCCCAGGGAAGAAGTGACCCAAGCCAGGCCAATCCCATGCCCTCTCATCAGAATGCGAACCCAAAGCTGCAGGAGTTGGGTTCCCTTCACAATGGTCCCCTGTTGCCACGTCCCCAGGATGTCCTGCTCTCTGCCCTTCTGTTACTTACTGCTCTGACCGCCCTTCAATCTTGTGAGATTCCCACAGCCTCCCAAGGATTTTATTTGGGGCTTAAGTTAGCCAGATTGGTTTCTGTTGCCAGCAAGCAAAGAACTGGCTAATGTAGGAGGTGTGAGATTGTGGCTCCTACCACACTGGGTGGGGAACTGAATTCAGGGTCCAGGTGACAGGACAGAATGAAGACTGTTTTCCACTGTCTTTTGCAGGTAGGGATGTCCATGTGACTAGGTTCTGACCCTTGGGACGCAATGAGAAATGACACGCGGCTCCCACAAAGGAGAGGACACGCCCTCTTCACACGCCTCTCCGAGCTGCGGTTGGAGGAAGGCGTGAAAACTGGAGTGTGCGCATCCATCGTGGTCAGGAAGTGGAACCCTCCTTCAGCAACAGGACAGAAGGAGCTGTGGCCTGCTGAGTGGAGGGGCCACACCAGTGCTAACGGCCTGCCTCTGGTTCTTTCCCATGGCACAGAAGGAAACTTCCAGTTCACCGAAATCACTGGTATCTGGGAGTTCTCTGTTACAAGCCTCAGAGAGAATACTACTGAGAAAACAGCTCATTCGATGCTTTTTCATCTGATTCTCAGAGAGGACCCTGACCCCCCAAAATATAAAGAAACACAGGGAAAATGGATCAAGGCTGAAGGAAGGGATATTGTTTAAGGGCCTGAGGGAGCCTGCTGAGAGTGGGAAACCCCAAACTTGACCTGGGTGGGGCTTATCCATAAACAAAAATTCATGGAGCTGAAGAAGGAGCGCACATGTATGTAGATGGTTCTCAATTAGAAAAGTCAGAGAAACATGAAGAACTACTGATAGTGAGGAGGATGGTAACCAGTGTTTTCCTGAGTGTTTCCCAGGCGCCAGTCATTATTCTAAATCCTGCGTATTAACTGACTCAAGTCTACAATATCCTGTAAGTTAGGAGCTCTGAGTATAGCCCTTTTTCTGGGCGAGGACACCAGACCTAGAGAGGAGAGGTGAATGGCAGGCCTGGGAAGGTGCTGGAATGCCAGGGACTGGGAGAGGAGTCAGCAGGCTTTGGGCTTTGGTGATACTCACGGAGTCTTTGAGTGCCAGGAAGCAGTGGCAGATCCAGCGGCGGGTGGTCCCATCACGGCAGATGTAAGAGAAAGCCTTGTCCAGGTTGCGGTCAGGAGCACAAAAGGAGACCTTTTCGATGGTCTGATCCACCAGCAGGTCCTGCAAGTGGCCGGGGAGGCCGAGAAGAATGTGAACCATCTTTCATGTATTCATTCAACATTCCCTCAGTGTCTCTCTGTATCCTTCTGATTGGAGCAGGCACCGGGCAGGCACTGTGCATTTTGTTGTGGACTCTACTGGCATGGGGCCCCCAATTTATCACAGAACCAGACCCCTCCCCAGGAGAGAACCCAGGCTGTAATGAGGCAGAGAGATCACAGATGGGATAGGGAAGGCACAGGGGCTTGCAGGAGCCAAGAGGAGGTGCCTGACCCAACGTGGATATGTTTTCGGGGTGGAGTCAGGCAACACAAAAAGCAGGCTGAGGGGCTGCCTGTGCAAGGCTGTCAATACTGTTCTGTCGTTAAACTAACGCTCATCGTGTGCTGGCTGCCTCCTCTGGTGGCCTCTGGCTGGAGGCAGGGAATTCAAAAGTGAGCAAACAGACGCCCAGATCCTGGCCCCATGGCCCTCCTCTCTCTCTGGGTAGACTGACAACAAACACAGAACAGCTAACGTTCATTGATCTGAACTCTTTCGCTGTGCCAGGTGATAAAGACCAATAGTAGCTGTAAGTAAATACACTTAGTTGGAAGGGCCTATAGGAGGAGCTAGGGCTTATGGAAGTTCTCACACTCTGTGTAATCACAAGAACCCTACCCTATCTATATATATAAAAGCCTAAGCAACTGGAACGACAGGTCACTATGACGCACACTGACCACCAGGGGGCAGACACTTAATGCAGGAGATGCCCCCTGGTGGTCAATACGCTCCCACAGCCAACTTCCCCCAGCTGGCCAACCTCCCACGGCTCCTCCCCACACCCCCCACACCCCTCCCCCACTCCAGCCAACAGGCCCCATCAGGCAATCGGGTAATCATGCCCCAGGCTGCGATGGGAAATAGGGTGGGTGGTGGCAGACGTGCCTACTTCCCCAGAGGAGCTGAGGGCTGGCTCCCTCCTTAGGGCCGGTGCCAACCTCCCATGCTCTGTTTCTCCCTCCCCCCCCCCCAACCCCGCCCGGCTGGCAGGCCCCAATCAACCAGCTGCCTGCTGAAATGATGGCGGGCAGTGAGGGAAAGAGGAAGGGGGGAGGTGTCGGCGTTAGGTGTCCATTCCTTCCACACCCAGCCAAGCAACCACTGCCTCCTCTCCCAACCCTGCCAGGGCCTTTGGGCCCTAATTGGCCTGGCCCTGATCACCAGCGAGGCCTAGGGACTCCACCTGTGCACAAATTTCGTGCACCAGGCCTCTGGTGTTTATAGTAAAGCTCTATATTCTAACTTCTTCCCTTAACGTCCTCTTCCTTCTATAAATACCCCTCCATCTTGGCACGCAGGCCAGTGTGTGCATGCGGCTTCTTTTGTCTGCGTGCACTGAGTTGCAATGCTTTCCCTTTCCCCCAATAAATCCTTTTTGGTGACAAAACAACCAATTGGCATTATTTTTCACTTGACACAGGCACAGTTTTAAACTGTGTGATACACTTTCTCAGGTAGTGGCAGGGTCTTTATTATCCCTGTTTTATAGATAACACAATTGAGGCACAGAAGGGTAACGTCTCATACCCGGGGTCACCCAGCTGGTAAGTGGGTAAGCTGGGATCGGAGCTGAGGCAGCTTCTCCACAGTCTGTGCTCTTACCCACTATCTATGCCAGCTCACAAATAACCACAGGACTCAATCTTGAATCATGACTTGGGTGTGCCATGATGTTGCAGGATCACATGGTCTAGAAGGTCCTTGAGGGAGGAACATCCTAGAGGTGGGTGGGAACGCACCCTCAGCCCCATTTGAGTAGGATGAGGAGAAGGGCCCTCTGGTGCCCTCTCCTAACCCTACAGACCTCCTACCTTGGTCTTGTCATCCACCACTCGGAGCCCATCGGCTGACACCCACAGGACCGACTTCACGGACTTCCGGCCCATCTGGGGGAAGGTGAGAATAGAAGGCCGGATGAAGGCTGCCCCTTGGGTCTGACTGCCCCCTCTCTGCGCCAGCCCCTCACTCACCGCCTTCAGCTTCTTCACAGCATCCTCACACACGTGCATCCCCCTGGACTCCTCCACCTCCACATGACCCAAGTACTTGAGGGAGGAAACAGGACATGAAATAAGCAGAGTGATCAATAATTCCTAGTGTTCTCTGAGCAGCTGCAATGCACTACACAATGTCCTAAGTACAACATAGGTATTAACTCATTTACTCTGCACCTCAACTCTACAAGATGGTATCGCATTCCCATCCCAAACACACAAGTGAGAGTGTGCGGCAGTGACTCCCATCCTGCCTCTATCCCTGGCCTAACATCATTCTTGTCTTTAGTGCCAGCATCTGCATCTGAGCCTGGGGACTGGCCCCGGCAATAACTGAAGGGATTCGGGGGACACGTGCTCTAGCTCCCTCCGCTTGTGGGTAGATGGCTCTATTTCCCAGAGTCCCCAGTGGCATTAAGCACAGTTGCCCACAGCTGCAATTTAGTAACACACCATTGAGTGGCTGCCTTCCCTGCCTCACTCCCACCAGCACTGCCCATACCACCCAATGGTCTGCCTCTAGGGGAATGGACCGAGTTGGTATTTAAACCTGAACCTGCTGTCTCTCTTATAAATGTGTAGTGTGGGTTGTAAAGGGTCATAGAAGGACTTGAAAATGCTACAAAATCGCTGTGACTCTCCAGTGCCCTCTGGGAATTGTGAGCTCCTGCAAAAAGGGGTGACCCAGGCATGACATCCCCAGGTAACACTTTCCTGGTACAAGAGAACGCGTATGTTTTTAAAAATAGGTTTTTATTCATTTGAGAGGGGCGAGGAGAGAGAGACAAAAACATCAATGTGAGAAACATCAACCTGCTGCCTCCTGCTGGGGATCTAGCAGACAACCCAAGGGGAATCCAACCAGGGACCTTCGGTGCACCTACAACCGCACAGCATCGTCCAGGACTAGGTTTTAATTCCGACTCTGAAGGACTCAGGCAGTAGAGTTACAGTTCTTTGTGGATACACTGTTTCTGCCGCACAGGACAGACCCTCCTCACCCAACTGGGACACGCATGCGCCCCGCCACCGCCCCTCTTCCCCGCTCCCCGTCCCCCCCACGGCCTGCTCACTCACCCTGACTGGGAAACTGCACGTGCCCTTGCGCACCGAGTCCTCGTCCGCCTGCCACTGGTGCGGGCGAGATGCCTCCGGCACGTAGGCTGGCTTCCGCCGCCGCAAGCTCTGCCTTAACTTGTTCATTGCGCCAGCCCCGTCTGCTGACACAGGACAGGGAGTGGGTCAAGGGCCAGGGTCAGAAGCAGGGGCTCAAGGAGGATGGACACAGAGCTCAGGGAACAAGGGGTGAGATAACAAGGGAGTAGGTTTAGGGGGGTCACTGGGTTAGAGGACGTGACCAGGGAACTAGGACCAGCAGCAGTGACAGGGAAAGAGGGTGATAAAAGGCAGGGGAGTGCAAGAGTCAGAAGACATGGAGCTAAGAGATAGGGAGGTCTGGGACAGGGGTCATCACTTTGAAGGGTCTAGAGATTGAGGAAGTGACAGTCTAGAATCATGAGGATCCAAAGTAATGGGAAAGCAAGGCATTGGAAGTCCAGGCAAGGGATTACAGAGCAGAGAGCCAGGGATCATGAAGTCCATGGCTTTAGGGGAATGAGGTCAGGGGGTGAGGTGGTCAGAGGGCACAGGAGCTGGGAGTTACATGGGTCCAGTGCGCACAGTATGGATCCAATGTGTGTGGGCCTTAGAAGGTCCAGGGATTGAGGTCCAGAGCCCCAGAGATACTCCTCTAACAAGTGTGTCTAGTCAAGCAGGAGACCCTGGGGCAGTGTGCACCTGTGAGGGTGGAGGAAGCCAGCTACGGAGACAGTCTTCATTGACTAAGACAGTCTTCACTGACTCCCAAGCCACAGTGGCAGTCCCGGGAAGAGGGTGAAGGCACACCAAGGACAGAGCACCAGCAGATGGGGACTGTGTGTGTGTGTGTGTGTGTGTGTGCAAGCAAGTATGCCGGTGGTGTTCCTGAATGGTGTCTGTGAGGGTGTCCAGAGCTGAGCATGCGACTATTGTGTGTGTGTATTTCTGAAGGCGGTACAAAAGGACGTGGGTCTGACAATGGCTGTTTCCTAGATTATATGTCTGGCTGGCTGGCCGTGAGGGGATCTATGTCTAAGAGTGTGGTTGTTGTCTGTCAGTGCAGGTCCTCAAAGATTGTTGCTGAAGGGGATCTATGTGTGAGAGTGGTTGTGAGTGTGTGTTAGGGAATGTTGCCTGTGGTATATGTCTCTGAGCAAGAAGCTGGTGTCTTTGATCTGTGTGTCTGCATGAGGGTGTGGCTATTGTCATTGATGACTGCTGCCTTTGACAGTATATGTATGACAGTTACCCAAGAGACCATGTCTATGTCCAAGACTGCAGCTGTTGTTTGGGAAGATATGTCTGTGTGAGAGCATGTGGTTGTTGTAGAACTGGGTCTGTTGTTTTGAGGATGTGCCAGCATGCACCCATGAGGTTGTTGCCTTTGGGAGTTGTTTGTGACTGTTATTTATGAGGATGTGACTGTGTGGGGACATGGCTGTTGTCCATGAGTGCTGGGTATTATTGTGAGACTTCCGTTATGTAGAAGTGTAACCTTTATGAGAGAATGGGTCCACAGGTACTGTCTGGGAGGCAGTATCTGCTTGAGAAAGTTTGGCTATTGTCTATGAAGATGTGGGTCTGTACATGCTGTCTGGCTGACTGTGCAAAAGTGTGTATCTAAGAGTCAGTATTTGCTTAATGTCTGTAATCTCCTGTCTGAGGGAGTCTAGGTATAATATGGGAATGTCTAAATGTTTGTGAACTTGTGTGTGGGGGGAGGTCGATGTGTGTCTGAATGTCTCAATATGTGTATGACATGGTCCAGGTATGTGTATCTGTGCACAAATAGGGCTTGGATGGTCACTGAGTGTGCAGGGAAGAGGTTTGAGGGTATCTACTCATGAGTGTGGTTAGCCTGTGTGATTGCAGAGACACTTCTGCTAGGCATGCTAGCAGACCCACCCCTGCACTCAGTCCTAGTCCTGTTCTTGGCTGCTCACTCACCTGACTCCGTCCTGGAGGTTTCAGGGGGCCCCGGGGCCCCACAGGGGGCTGGGGGCAGATGCTGCTCAGGCCTCCTGGGTCTGCCCTGCCCAAGCGACAGAGGACAAGGTGAGAGGCTGGCTTGGGATGGGCACACTCCCCTACCTCACCCCCTTTTTGGGTATCAGCCATCCCCCCTCCATCTCAGGCTCCTGCCGATAGCCTGGTTGTCATAGCAACTGTTACAAGGGAAATGAGACACTTGGTTGTGCTTTGGGGGCACTACTTAGGGGATATTCTGGGCTCAGGAGACTCTTAGTATTCACAGGGATGTGTGAGGAGGGGAATAGTCTTGTGTTCTAGACATGTGTTCAGGGATATACAATCAGATTATCAATGCAACTCATGCCTACAGTTGTCCCTAGCACCAGGTCACAACTCTACACACTAAGTTATACACAGACACAACCCCAACTATACATACCAGGTCACACAGACTTACTTAACAGTCACAGCCATCACAAACATTTTGTCACATAGCCATGTTCACAGATATACACAGTCTTGACTACAGACATATGTCTGCATGCATGTAGAGAGTCCCAGCCTGCCTAGGCACTGCCACAAACACCTGGTTATGGCAGCTACTGATATTTGGTCACTTCTATTTTTTCAGCCACATTTAAAGAGCTGAGCCCAGGCATACCCTAGAGTGGCATACGTACAGCCACACCCAGTGACAGTTATGTTTCCTCAGGCAGCCACCCAAGACACTCACATCACAGACCCCCTCACAAAGAATCACACTCGGTCACACAGATGAAATCACAAACATAAACCTTCAGCACACCTAGCTCCGCTGCTATGTGTTGACATCTGATCACAGCATCACAGAGAAACACAGTCTTTCCCACCCTCTGCCAAATACACAAGTCACACAGTCATACACACAGCCACACCCAGTCACAGTCACATGTGTTTAATCATCTACAGGCACACAACTGCACACAGACATTCAACTCCTGGTATCAGTCACATCAGTACACCTTTTTGGTCGCACATTGTCACACAATGACACATACCCAGTCATACCGGCTCACATTTACTCACAGTATCAACTAACTTATATGGACAGTCCTCCCTCCATAATCACACAGAGACACTGATGGTCATGGCTCATGCATTATAAAGAAACAGGCTGGCACACTCAAGACATGCATCCAACCACTCAGAGACAACTGTCCCCAAGGATGGCCACACTCAAGACACAGCTAGACAGCTGGTGGTCCAGAGTAAGGATGGCCACACTCAGTCAGCCAGACAGCTGGTGTCCAGAGTCACAGCCATACACATTTCAGAACTGGTCATGTATGCAAACTCACACAACATCAGTGTCCATATTACCCGGCCATACAGTCTATCACAATTATTATCTCATCACCCAATATCCCATACCCAGCTGTACCACACCACAGCATCACAGAGAAACACACAATCTCTCTTCATGCAAACACACAATTAACACAGACACATGGCCACATACAATCACAGCACCATGTAGTCAGACACATATTTCACACGTAGAGACATCAGCACACAATTTCCACTTTACACACTACACGCACACAGTCAGGTGCATGCTCAGAAATGCAGTGACCGAGGCATAGCATTTATAGCTGCGTTTATACAGAAGACACAGCTCCTGACAGTCATGCTGTCTCCAAATCACACTCAAACACAAGCATTCCAGCATACACACAGACACACACACACCAATAGTGACGCCGCTACAGCCATACTCTCACAGCCCATGACACAGACACAAGTACTTATAGTCACCCAGGGTCACAAACATGCAGGTCACACAGATAAAAAAGCCCAGTCACCTACACTCTCTCCAACACACCCAGTAGCCTGGTGTTGTCAGACACAGACACACCTATAGCTTAGTCAGATATAGTGAAATAACCCACTATTAATGGTCAGCCAGAGTTTCAGACCCCAAGTCAAGTACATAACCCAAATCACACATTCGCAACTATCACTACACACAATCACTCAGTATCAACACACAGCTAGACAGTCATTTATATAACCCTGGTCACATCCACAGGCTAGTCATACAAACATACAAGTCCCAGTGCCATCACACAAACCTAGTCACATAGGCACAATGTGACTGACTTCATAGATACAATGGCAGTCACATTGTGTGCCACAGACCTGTGTGTGACACAAATACAAAAGCAGACACAACCACCAACGTTCACAGTCATTGGGAAAGTTGCACCTGGATAGTCACAGACACAACTCCATTTACACACAATCGCAACTCCACCCACCTCTTCAGTCAACCACACACAAGTCCAACCCCAGACTCAACATAGGCACTTTCACATACCCCGTTATAGTCACCAAGGCACACACACCCCGGGTTACTAAAGATGGAACCGGAGACACAACCCCACAGCCACAACCATGCACACACGCAAGCACAGACTAAAAAGTACAGGGTTCTTTTACAACAGCTGTCATATACCAGGACACACAGTCCCACAAATGCTGGGGCCACTCACAGATACAACCACAAGCACAAAACACAGACACACAGGAGTCTTCATAGTCACCAACACAGGTACACATAGCCAGTCCGTCAACTGGGGGCTCAGGGGGTCACAGGGCACCCCCATCGCCTGCTTCCCCCTCCCCCCAGGTACCACACACAAAGCCGCCATCACCTCCGACGCCGCACACTGACAAGACCACAGCCCGGCTCCGCGAAGCCGCCCCCAGCCCCTCCAGCGTGAATCCCGGCGCCGGGAGGACGGGGAGGACCGGCGCATTCCCCGAGGGTGGGGCCGCTCCCAGGCAGCGGGCAGCCTCGGGGACAAAGGGGGCGGCCTCGAGGACCCGGGCCCTGGGACCCCTGGCCAAGCCGAGGGGGGAAAGGGATGTGCCGGCAATGCCCCTAATTTCACTCAGGCGGGGGCGGGGGCGGAGTCCCGGCACCGGACCTGGTTTTGAGGAGGGGGTGTCCCCAGGACGTGCCCGCGGGTTGGGGGAGGGGGCGGGGATGCGGCGCCCAGGCCGCCTCCGGGGACCGATCGCGCCTGGACCCCCCCAGGTCTTGCGTTGGTGGGGAATCGGTGCCCAGGGGCCCACCGAGACCTGGCCTAGCGGGTTGTTGTGCTGAGATCCCCTCAGACTGGGAGGAGTCCGGATGGCGTCTGCTCTGGAATCGCCTCCGGGGGGGTCTTGGCTTCACCTGGGGGTTGTGGCCCCGACCCACCCCCCACATCTTGCCTAGGGAGTTGTGCCGAGCATCTGGCGTCCTGTCCTTGGTTTTCCTGACGTGGAGCCGTGTCCGGGGCTCCTAGCTCTAGGGCCTGGGTACGGAGGGCCCGTGGCGAGACCCCCGTCCCCCTCTCCCATGCTTTGACTTGGTGGGGGCCTGTTCGCGGACCCCCACCCAGGACCACTCTCTCCAGCCTTGGCACCCGCTCCGCCGGGCGCACCCACCCTCCGCCACATCAGCAGCGGCGCCGCCTCCCGCCCGCGCCCCGCTCTCCAGCCCTTCTCACGCTGGCCGCCGCGCTGCGGGACATCCAGGGCCCGGGCGCCCCGCCTCCGCGGCCCCGGCTGGGCCGGATCCTCGAGCGCTGCTGCTGCTGCTGCTGTGACAGCGGCGGCGGCAGTTGTGACGGACGCTGGACCGGGATGCAGACCCGCGGAGGGTGCGGGATGCTCACTCTCCAGCTCGCTCCGCTCCGGTTGATTTCCGATCCCGGGGCGGAGGGAGCGTCCCTCCCGCCTCGCCTCCCCGCCCCGGCCCCGCCCCCTGGCCCGCCGCCGGCTGGATACACAGAAACACCCCGCCTCTGCGCCTAGGCCAGCACTCGCCCCGCCTCTTGGGCACCAAGCCACGCCCACACGTAAGTGTAGCCCCGCCCTCTCCGGTGCGGCCACCACTCGGCCACGCCCATTAACCGGTCCCTGCCTGGTTGTGCACTGGGGCCTCGCCGACTTTCCCTGCAGGTCCTTCGAGGCCTGCGCCCCCTTCCCCTCCTTGACCACCGACCTCCGCTCTCCTTCAGTTCTGCGTCCGAAAGAGTTGCTTCGAGAAACGCCTCCCCGCCCCACATCCTCAAATCTTCCAGCAAACCCCAAGGTTTTCCCAGCCCCACGGGGGCGGGAAGAAGCGGTGACGAGGCACATTTTGCCAGGAATGGGAGGGAAGTGAACAGACCCGTGTCCTAGTGCGGATCCGTTTTGCAAAGACTGTGGGGGTGCCGGCTGGGACTAGGGCGCGGTTCTGGCCGCCGCTGCGACCTCCGCTCCCTCCGGATCCTGTGGGTTTGGCAAAGCAGCTGGCAGGGACATAAAGGCCCATTAGCAAAGGCGAGGCATCGGGGTGGTAGTGTGGGGGAAAGCCTTCTCAGCTGCCACAGGCTTGTGAGCAGGTGGTCAGCACGTGCGGGAGGGGTGGTGGTGGGAGAGAGAGGGGAGAAGGAGGATCCTAGCAACAGATGGCCGGGGCAGAACTGAGGCTTTCAGACAAGAGGGTGGAGGGCGCTGGCCATCTGCACCTGGAGGCCATTCTCGTCTTAGACTCCTCCTCCGCCCCAGCACAGAGAAAAGAGCTGGGGAAGGGGAGAGTTGCTTTTATTTAGACTGAAGGTTCAAACACCCCCAACCCCTCCCTAACACAGAGAGAATGAACAGGGAGAAGGCAGCTGGTGAAGGGGTGAGGGAGGCTGCCTCCACCAACCATCACCCCTATCCTCTCACTGGCCTGATTTGGGGGAGACCCGAGGCATAGGCGAAGGACTCCCCTCTACAGGATTCTGCATCTCCACTGTGGCATGCAGAGAGCCTGAAGCTCTCTCAAATGCTAGCAGAAATAAGTGAGCCCCCGGAAGTAGAGTTCCTGGATGCCCACTGTGGGGTAGGGAGAGCAGGATATGGGAGTGTGAAATGGGGAGTTCCCTAGCCCCAGGGTTCCCCAGACTAGAGCAGAGTGGGAAGGAGGCATCTCAGAAGATGGCCCTCTACTGGCTGGATTCCCCAAAGGGAAACTGTCTGAGTGGTCTGACCAGACCTCCCCTCGGGTCAGGAGGCTTCAGGCAGTGGCTGAGACTGGCGACTGGCCCAGTAGCGGTGGTAGGTGTCCTGGAAGAGGTCCTGGCAGCTGATGTTCGCACGGAGGCGGGCACAGGCCAGGAAAGCCCCTGCCAGCTTACGGTGCAGGGCATATGTCTCCTCGGGCGGTGGGCAGAGTCGGTGCTGCAATAGCACTGGGATGAGACCCTGCACACGGCGGGCAGTGTCACCTGCCCCAAAGTCATATGGGCCCTGAGTAGCAAAGGGCTCTCCCAGGATCATCACAGCCTCCACATGGGCATTCGAGAATGCCTAGGGGTGGGGAAGAACAGAGGCACAGCCCTTAACCAAGAACCAACAAGTGGCACATAGCTCCCGACTCCTTCCAGAGCCCCCAGAAAATGAGCAGGCCCTTACTCCTTCCCCCCAAAATGGCGCTTCACTCCTTCTGAGCCTCCAATAAACAAGCAGACTTCACTCTATAGTACAGAGAAGCAGCCTCCATTCCCCCACTCCCTCCCTCAGAATAGCTAAGTGGTGCCCATTTCCCCAGGATTACTGATAGGCAAAGTAGTCCCCATTCTCCCCTAGTCCTCCCCAGAGTCCCCCAGTATAGATCAGCAGTTCCCCAATTCCTCCAGAGAGTTAAGCAACCTCCATGCCCCCCAAAAGACACCAGAGCCTACTCCTCTAGTGTCTCCCAACCTTGGTTTCAAAGCCTGTGAGGAGCTTGAGGTCCTGGGATTTCTGTAGGACCCGGTCTCTGTCTCCATTGGCTGCAGCCATCACTACCTAAGGAGACAGGTGTGGAACACAGGGTCAAAGGCCAAGCAGGGTTCAAGGAGGGGTCTAGGGGGACTAGAGACAGGAGGTGATAGCCAGGTCCTCCCCGTACCCAGTTCCCTTCTCATCTGCCTAGGCTTCTTCCGCCTCACCTTGCCCAGCGGCCTCTCAAAACTGTTCCAGAGTCGGGGCAAGGGGGGGAAGGAAGGAGGGTCGGGATGGCCAGGGGTTCTGCCCACCTGGCTGGGAACACAGAGGCTGCTGGAAACTAAGCAGTGAACCAGCACAGAGGAGGATAAATGTCAAGTGCTGCTCTTGGGTCCAAACATTCATGTGGCCAAGGATGTGACCATGACCCAAAACGGCACTGCAGGCTGCCACTGGACCATCTCTGGTCACCTGATTGATGTCTGTCTCCTGCACCGGATTGGAGCCCTGAGAGTGCAGGGGTCCCAGATACATTCAGTCCCATGGAGCACGAGCTCTGGCTCCCAGGAGGCTTTGCTGAACTTTGGCACGTCAGTGTGTGGAGCTAAGCACCCCTCCGGCCATGAGTGCACGTGGCAGTGGGACTTGAGGGCATGTGGGCAGACAGAGGCGAAAGCCAGCCTGCCTGGCTCAGTCCCAGATCTGCCGCGTGCTGGCCGACTCTGAGCAAGCTGCTTTGCCTCAGGCCTCCACTTTCTTATCTGTAAAGTGGGGATAATGAAAATAGCTTCCTTATCAAGTTGTGAGGATAGAGGAGCCAACAGCTGTGCAGTGCTGAGCACTATGCCAACATGTAGGAAGCACCATAAATATTACAAACTACTATTGTTACTAAGAGGGAGACATGAGGATCCCAGCTTCATAGAAGAGAAAGCAGATTCACAGTGGGCAATAGAAAGGTAAGGAATGGAACCTGGGCGTTCCTTTAACAAGTGAGTTTCTTGGTAAGAAGGGGAATACAGGGTTAAATCTGGCAGTTCCATTCTGTCTTGGCTTCCTTGCCCAAGCCTGTCTGGCCATCTGTCAGACCTATGGTCCTTGGCTCCCAGAAAATAAGCATACCCCCTCCCCCACTCCCAAAATGGCCCTTCACTCCCTTGGGGGCCGGTATGACAGGGCTTTTTAAAACTGGAAACGGTTGGGGAGGTGGCACGAAGGCCATACTAAAAAGTCCGGGGGCGAGGTAATGAGATGTCCCAACTACCCAGAGAGGCTGCCCTGTGGTGCCTCAAGTGGCCTGCAGAGAAGGCCCAGTCCAAAGGGCCTATTTATGTGGTCGCCAGGGGTGGGTTACCAGCTGCTCCTTCCTGTTCCCATCTCAAGGGTGGTCCCACTATGCCCAGTACCCAAGCCATAGCACGGGGCCTTGTCCCAGACACTATTCTTCCCCGCCCCACAGCCTCCCTGGGCTCCCGATCTCCAGTCTTTAAGACCCCTGGTGACCTAACTAATGTGGCTCATTTGGCTGGAGCATTGTCCGCTATATCAAAAGGTGGCAGGTTCCATTCCTGGTCAGGACACATACTCAAGTTGCAGGTTCCATCCCGGGTTGGGGCATGTATAGGAGGTAACTGATTAATGTTTCTCTCTCACACACACTCTTCCTTTCTCTAAAGTCAATTTAAAAAATAAAGACCACTCATTATTCAGAGGGAGTTTCCTAACTCTGGCTGTGCCCCTCTCCTGCTCTAGTCCCTCTCACAGCTCCCCAGGGCATCCAAATAAAGTAAAAGCTATAACCCAGGCGACGTGGCTCAATAGTTGAGCATCGACCTCTGAACCAGGAGGTCATGGTTCAAGTCCCAGTCAGGTCACATGCCTAGGTTGTGGGTTCAATCCCTACTGTGGGACTTGCACGAGGCAGCCAATCAATGATTCTCTCTCATCATTAATGTTTCTTTTTTTTCTTCTTCTTTTTTAATATACTATTTTATTGATTTTTTTACAGAGAGGAAGGGAGAGGGATAGAGAGTTAGAAACATTGATGAGAGAAACATTGATCAGCTGCTTCCTGCACGCCCCCACTGGAGATGTGCCGAAACCAAGGTACATGCCCTTGACTGAAATCAAACCCAGGACCCTTCAGTCCGCAGGCTGACGCTCTATCCATGAGCCAAACCAGTCTCGGCCATTAATGTTTCTTTCTCTCCCTCTCCTTACCTCTCTGAAATCAATAAAAATATATTAAATAAATAAATAAAGTACATGCTAAAAAGCATGGCTTCTGAGACGCAGAATGATTTGGCTCCAATTTCACCCCTGGCTCCTGCTCTGCCCCTTACCTACCCACCCAGGTAGAACATGAACTTCCTCTTGGTCCCTAGGACCTTACTTCTCAAAGTGTGGTTCTTGTACGAGAAGCTTTGGCATCATCAAGGAGCATGCCAGAAATGTAGCATCTTATGTCTAACTCCAGGCCAGAATCTGCATTTTCCAAGGTCATGGGGCAGGGGGAGAGGAAGGGGTCCCACGCACTCTAAAGTCTGAGAAGTGCTGCTTTAATGGGTATATCTCTTCTCGCCTCTTAGCCTTTGTACATGTCCATCTGGAATACCCTCCTAGTCTCTTCCTGATTGGTCTCCTCATCCCTCAGGTCTCAACTCTGATGTCTCCTTTAGGAAGCCTTTCCTGATTTCATAGGCTGGGCCAGGCTCCTCTGAGCTCCCACAATGCTCTGTGCTTCCCCCTCCCAACCTACTCTGGGTCCTCACTGTCTGTTCCTCCACTGTAAATTCTTTGAAAGTGGGGTCCTGGATTGGTCACTATTGTCCCCAATATTACCCAGAATAGGGTTGGGCACAAATATGGTATCAAAGAATGTATAAATTGATGACTAAATGATTAGAAATCCCAGGTTGACTGTCTAATCTCACCAATTAATGAATGCGATAGTGTTCTCTGTGGCCACACGAAACCATGGTATTTTGAATTTAATTGCGTCTATAGACACTTATGGTGTACAAAGGGTTAACCCCAGTTGGTGGTAGGGACAGGCAACAGGTGAGGAAGCACTTTCTGAGGACAGAACAGCTCCCCAGGTAGCAGCCGCCAGGAAGTTATGTGAGGGTAAGGCTGGACACCCAAGATCTTGGATGATGTGGGATGGTGACAGGATGAGCATCATGGGACTTTCTGTTAGGACAGTGGTTGGCAAACTGTGGCTCATGAGCCACGTGCAGCTTTTTGGCCCCTTGAATGTGGCTCTTCCACAAAATACCACCATCTGGATGAGTCTATTTTGAAGAAGTGGCATTAGAAGAAGTTTAAGTTTAAAAAAATTGGCTTTCAAAAGAAATTTCAATCGTTGTACTGTTGATATTTGGCTCTGTTGACTAATGAGTTTGCCGACCACTATCTTAGGAGAAAGCTAATCCGAGTGGGGAGCATGAGCTGTGGACCCAGTCATCACGAGTATGAATCCCAGGACTGCTGTGACCTTGGGCAAGTGATTTAACCCGAGTCCCAGTCACTTCATCGATAAAACAAAGCTAAGAATGTCCTTACACTTAAAACCACACCTGACACAATATTAAGTGCTTGGTATTTGTTAACTGCTATTAATATTATTATTATTATTTTAGTTAACTTATTGGTTTCAGAGAGAAAGGGAGAGGGAAAGAGATAGAAACATCAATGATGAGAATCAACTGGCGGCCTCCTGCATGCCCCCCTACTGGGGACTGAGCCTGTAACCTTGGCATGTGCCCTCCAGGTTCATGGGTCAACTCTCGGCTAAGCTCTTTTTTATTTCTTAATTGGAGATACTATATTTTTCCTTCTCACCCTTGCCTCAGTAAATGGACCTTCAGAACCTAGGGTTGGGGCACTCACCTCAATGTAATTGTCTGTGAATTCAGTCCCAAATTCCCGGCTTGCACCAAAGTCCAGCAGGGTCACCTAGGAATAAGGATGGTGAAAGGGATGTTGGGAGTCCAGCAATGCTCCCCATTGTCTATTTGGGGTGGCCAGGGTCACCCTTCCTCCCTAAACCCTGTCCGCTCCTGCCAGAGTCTCTGCCTACTGTGTCGCTGGGTTCCTAATCTCCTGTCTCCACAATTCCAATCCACCCCCATCCAAAGCTGAAGGGACTTGGTTATTTATTCTATTTTGCTCCTAATGGTTTATTTTTGTTTAAATATATTTTTATTGATTTCAGAGAAAGAAAGGGAGAGGGAGAAATTGAAACATCAATGATGAAAGAAAATCATTGATTGGCTGCCTCCTGCACAGCCCGCAACCTGTGCATGTGCCTTTGACCAGAATTGAACCCAGGACCCTTCAATCTACAGGTCAATGCTCTATCCATTGAGCCAAACCAGTTAGGGCCCTAATGGTTTTTATAATAACATGTTTTAGATACAGAAGAAAATACAGGAAATAAAATATATGGAAGAATGAACACAAATCTTACCATGCTTAAAATATAAAATAGCTCTGACCAGTTTGGCTCAGTGGATAGAGTA
Organism: Lasiurus borealis; assembly: GCA_004026805.1. Classification (NCBI taxonomy): domain Eukaryota; kingdom Metazoa; phylum Chordata; class Mammalia; order Chiroptera; family Vespertilionidae; genus Lasiurus; species Lasiurus borealis. The sequence continues at coordinate 58,141 of PVJN01007048.1, forward strand.
TCAGCCTGCGGATTGAAGGGTCCCAGGTTCAATTCCGGTCTAGGGCATGTACCTTGGTTGCAGGCACATCCCCAGTAGGAGGTATTCAGGCGGCAGCTGATCAAAGTTTCTCTCATTGATGTTTTTAACTTTCTATCCTCTCCCTTCCTCTCTGTAAAAAAATCAGTAATATATATATAAAATACCAATCCTGGTGGGGTCTCCCATATACCCTGGACTGATCCTACCAGCCCTACATCCCCATTCTCTTTTCTTGGGTCATCACTTTCCTGAAATTATTATTAAACTATTATTTCCTGAAATTACCATATGTGTATTTCTACATTTTCTCCTACATGTTTAAACGATAGTCATGTTTTGTGTATTTAAACTTCACATAAGTAGTATTTATGATAGTGATCCTGCAATTTGTTCCTTGTGCCCAACTTATTTTTTTATTTATCCCCACTGCTAAATGCAGCTCTAACTCATTCATTCATTTCTCACTGCTGTGAAAGGACTTCATAGCAGTGAAAATATATTAGAGCATTTATCTGGCTGATGGACAATGTGGTGTTTCTGGGTTTTGCTATTAAAAACAGTGCTCGATGAATACACGTGTAGGAGTTTCTCTAGGCAGTAGAGTTGGGATTATTGATTACAACCTATAGTACAGAATATACTGGGTACCAGTGCCAATGCCACATAAATATAAACACAAACAAAAGTGTCCTTAAATATAGCTCCCTTCCATATGTGACACAGTGATATTTTCTATTCTATGTCTTTAAAACAAAAATAAAAAATGCCTTTGAGACCCAATAAACTGACATCAGAACACAGGACATGTAATACCTACCAGGTCAGAAAACTCCTCCTTGGGGTACCAGCCTAGGAGCGGGGGGAGAGTGTACTTAGGGGTAAGGCAGTGGCAAGGGACTGAAGCTGGAGACCCGGGGGCCGCTTTACATTTGGCAAAGAACTTAGACTTAATCCTGTGGGCACTGGGGCTCTCTGGAAGGGACAGTGTGGCCAGACCACATTGGAAAGCTACTTGGCAACCATGCATGCTGCGAGTCTTTCCATCCAAACTCTCATCCCCAGGCCTTCTCATCTTTCTGAGAAGAGGACAGTCATCTAACAACACTCTCTTCTTCAAGATTTCCTTGCCCAGATGGTGTGGCTCAGTGGTTGAGCACTGACCTATGAACCAAGATGTCATGGTTCGATTCCCAGTCAGGGTACACACCTGGGTTGTGGGGTCAATACAGGAAACAGCAGATCAGTGATTCTCTCTCATCATTGATGTTTCTAATTCACACTCTCCCTCTCCCTTCCTCTTTAAAATCAATAAAAATAATTGTAAAATTAAATATATATATATGATTTTCTTGACCCTACAACCCAGACAGGTCAGCCACTTTCCCTGGCTTCCCACAACCCCCTATACCTCCCCCACCACTGACAGCGCTGGCCTGTGTTTCTCCATCATGGTACTAGGTACTCTAGGTCCTGCCATTGGGCCAGGACCTCTGAGAAAGTGAGGATCGGGATTGTCTTGGCATTGTTGTCAAGAGGCAGCGGCTACTTGGTGTGTTCCAAATGAGTGATAAGTGTGGAAATGATGACTAACTGCCTTCTGTAAGTTGTGTTCCCTCTTCTATACTGTCACATTGCTACTAGGAAGCCACCGCCTAGCCAGTGACTGTTTTCCCCAGCATCCTTTGCACCTAGACCGGTTGTGTGAACAGCTACCAGCAGAATAGTAAAAGGAATGAAATGTCACTTCTGTTCAAAGCAGTTAGCAGGGGATTATACTCTCAATGTCTTTCCTTTCCTGGAATGGCACAATCACAAAAGGTAAGGCACCTGGGTCTCCAAATCACCACCTGGAGGAGAACTACCCAGCCTGTCATGTGGGTAATAAACTATTGTGATAAGCTATTGAGATATTGGAAACTATTTCCACAGCAGTTAATGTATCCTGTCACACATCACAAGAAACCAACCTGGTGGCTGGAGGCATCATAGAGGAAGTTGGCCCAGTTGGGGTCTGTTTGCATGAATCGGAACTCAAACAGCTCCCGCAGACACAGCCTCAGGAGCTGGAAGCAGATCTGGGGTGGAGAAAGGAAGTAAGACACCTTGGAGTCATCTGCCCCTGTCAAGCCCTCTCTGGCCTGGAGAGGGACTATGGGCCTGGCCAGCCCTGCTGGCCCTGCCTTGTGGCAGCACCCTCCCTGCTATCCTAAGAGACCATGTACCTCGTTTCGGATGTCCTGGCTCAAGCTCTGGCACTGGTCCAGGGGGACTCCTTCAGCCAGCTCCATGCCCAGCACCCGTGTAGTGCAGAGATCCTTAATCACTGCGGGCACCCGGAAGAACGGGTCATCTGCCAACAGCTGCCTGGGGCAGAAGGGAAGGGTGGGAATGGGACTTGGCTTCAGGCCCCTGTGGCTCAGCTCAGGGACTCCTCCTCCGCTGAGAAGTCCTCCAGGCACAATCTATGTCTCACTTTCCCTCCTGCTCTCCTCTTGCCTCTGTGTGCCCTGAGTGATGGCCAACACCTTGCTGGACTGACATTCAATCAGATATTTTATTCATTAATTCATTCAACAAACATCTCCGTAGGGCCTAGTCTGTGCCTGCCCCTAAGCTGGCTGCTACAGACCCAATTACCACTTCCCTACAAGAAATACTTCCATGACATGCAGTTGCCTCATGATAAGTTTAATGTGTTAAGCTCCATGAACATTATTTTTTTCATCAACTTATTAATTCATCCACCAAATAAAGTCACTGAGGAGAGAAACCAAGATGGTGGCATAGGTAAATACCTAAACTGCTGCCTCGCACAAACATTTCAAAACTACAACTAAAAGACAGAACAGACACCATCCAGAACCATGGGAAAGCTGGATGAGTGGAAATTCCACAACTAGAAGGAAAGAGAGGGACTTACAGAGACTCAGAGGAGCTACAAAAAGCTGAGGTAGGAGACACATGTGTGGAGAGGATGGGCAGCAGAGTGCCTGGCTGGCTTCCTCTAGCAGGAGGGAAACCGAAACTCTCGACTGCACTGAACCCCATTTCTGGGTGAGACCTTGGGGACCCAGACTCATATGGGTCCCCAGAGTGCACAGAAACTCAGGGGAGGCGGAAAGGCAGAGGTCTGGAGGTATGCTTGCGCGTGTGCGCACGAAGAGGGCTGTAGTGATTACCGAGGGACACTAAGACCCAGGAGCCATGTAGGGCAGGACTGACAGGAAGCCAAGGGTGTCTCTGCTCAGCCCTGAGACTCAGCCCCATCCAAGCTGAACACAGAGGCTTTTGCAATTTTGCAAGTCTTGTATCATAAGGCTGACTCCAGCACAGTTTTCCCAGCATAAACACAGCTGATCCTCATAACCCATTGGCTTAGAGGTCAATTCTCCCCAGTGATACAACAACAATCAAGACTTAACTACAACAAGGCTGTACAC
>PVJN01007048.1:61701-72175 GCA_004026805.1 Lasiurus borealis
GGGGGGGGGGGGGGGGGGGGGGGGGGGGGGGGGGAGAAGAGAAACAATTGTAATAATCTGAACAATAAGTATTTATTAAATTAAAAAAAAAAGTCATTGATATACAAACCTTCGAGTCTACAGTGATACTCATCGCTACTCCTTGAAGTCATTGCTGGGAACACTGGTTAATTAAGGGAAAGAGTCCTCAGTGTCTGTCTCTGTGCTGGGCACAAAGCAGTGGATGAACTCCAGGCCCGCCCCTGACATACACCAGAGACCACAATCGTACAAACAAATAGACCCATACACTGAGGTAAGGGTCAGTGAGGCCTCTGGTTAGGGACATGTGGGACGGCTGGAGTAGAGTAAGTTGGGGAGCAGGGAGATGAGGAGGGGCCAGAGGAAATGATGCAGGTTTTATTCTAAGGGCACTAAGAAATCTGTGGGAGAGGGCTCTCCCCAGATCCCACAAGGAGCACTCTGCCCCCTCTATACCTCACATCACTCTCCTCCAGGTCCTGCTCCAGGCTTGTATTTTTGTGGTTTATAAAATCTGATGTTTGAACCACTCCTGGTGGGCTAGGCCCTGTGCTGAATCAGCAGTTCCCTTTCCCTTCCCTGTGAGGATACTCTCCCACGGCCACTGTGCAGTCAGGGCAGCAGAGCAAGGACTGACCTGGGGCTGGATCTCACTGTCTTTCCAGGTCCGTGCCCCTAACCACTGCCTCCCACTGACTTTCTCTCACTCTGTATTTATACAACTTGGCTTGTAGGGAGCAGCTCTAGGGTCAAGCCGTGGGCTGGCCTGTGGCAGGGCCACAAACAAGTCCCAGCCTGGAGGGCAGAGCTCTCCCAGCACAATGAAGCCTAACCTGGTAGCCCTCCCGAATCCCTTCCTAAGCAGCTAATGGCTGTGGGAGGTGCTGCAAGTGTTGCCAAAACAAGAACATCTGCACACATGTTAATCTGCCCTGTTTTAAGCAGACTATAAAATACAGCATCAGCCGAGACCGGTTTGGTTCAGTGGATAGAGTGTCGGCCTGTGGACTGAAGGGTCCCAGGTTCAATTCCAGTCGGGGGCATGTATCTTGCTTAAGGGTACTACTCCAGTGGGGGGCGTGCAGGAGGTGGCTGATCGATGTCTCTCTCTCATCGATGTTTCTGACTTTGTATCCCTTGCCCTTCCTCTCTGTAAAAAATCAATAAAATACATTTAAAAAAAAATACAGCATCAGCTTGCAGGCTAGGTCTTTTGTGTCCTCATTCAGGCATCGGAGATCCACCAAGCCCCAGCTGTATTCTCTTGTCTGTCTTTTCTTCAATCCTTCACCGCCCCTCTTCAGGTTCACCCTTGGCTATACTGGCGCTGCACATGGGCTAACATATGAAGGATCTCACGGAGGTATTTACTGCATATCATGATGCTTTTTTTTTTTAATATATTTTATTGATTTTTTTACAGAGAGGAAGGGAGAAGGATAGAGAGTTAGAAACATCAATAAGAGAGAGACATCGATCAGCTGCCTCCTGCACACCTTCCACTGGGGATGTGCCTGCAACCAGGTTACATGCCCTTGACCGGAATCGAACCTGGGACCTTTCAGTCCACAGGCCGACACTCTATCCACTGAGCCAAACCGGTTTCGGCTCATGATGCTTTTAAGAGATAACCACACTGTTCCCAGTAGCTGTGATTCATTCGTTTTCGCTGCTATATGATATTCCACTAAAGACTATCACATAATTTATTTATCCACCCAAAGTTTGGGTCAGTGGTCGGCAAACTCATTAGTCAACAAAGCCAAATATGAACAATACAATGATTGGAATTTCTTTTGAGAGCCCAATTTTTTAAACTTAAACTTCTTCTAACGCCACTTCTTCAAAATAGACTCGCCCAGGCTGTGGTATTTTGTGGAAGAGCCACACTCAAGGGGCAAAAGAGCCACATGTGGCTCGTGAGCTGCAGTTTGCATACCACGGGTTTGGGTTGTTTCCAATGTGGGGCTATTACTACTCTGAGTTTTCTAGAAAAGTCTGATGGTGTATACTGGCATTAGTGACTCTAAAGCAATTAGCAAGGAGGGCGATGTATGTGAATATCCAGCCTTATTATATGATGCCAAACTGGCCTCCCAAGGCTTATCTCAAATTTCTGCCTGCCCTGGCGGAGAAGAAATGCCCTGAACCTTGTCCTCTCCAACTCCTGACACTGTCAGATGGCTGTAGCGTTGTCAGTGCAGCAGGCGTAACTCATTCTGTAACTCTACTGACAAGATCATCTCCCTCACTGGACTGAAGAGGTTACCCAACCCATTCCACAGATGAGAAAACTGATACTTAAGAGAGAGGAAGCAACATATCCACACTCACAGAGAACATCGCGGGTAAATAAAGTAATGAGTGACAGGATGAATGGATGAACAAACGAATGAAGAGAAAAAGAGTTTGCCAGCTTCATTTGAGGGCTCCACTTGCACTCAGCCTGAGAGGGAGGGAAGGAGGGGAGCTGGAAGGAAGGGGTCCCGGAGGGGCCTGCCAGCCACCCGAACTCTTGTGCTCACCTGAAGTTCTGGGCACAAGCTGCTTCCCGACAGTAGTCACACTCCCAAGCCAGCTCCTGCTGCAAGGCCTGCAGGCTCTGCTCCGCAAACAGGCCTGAGGGGAGCAGCCGTGTCAGCCAAGGAAGGTCACAGGCTGCTCACCCCCCGCCCAGCCCCTCAGCTCCACTCACGTCTCCTCTTGCCAATCCTTTCACTTGTCCCTCACGCCTTCTGCTCCAAGCCTTTTACCCCAGTGTCTGTCCACACACCTCCTCTCAGTCCTCATGTAACTGCGGGCTCTTCTGAAGCCTCTCTTCTAGGGTCCCTTTCACAGGCATGCACACCGGTCCCAAAGAATCTTTTTCATAGTCACACATTCCACCTATTCCTCCTTTTTTATTAACCCCACCCCCCACCCCTCTCTCTCTCACACACACACACACACCCTGATCCACCTTCTTTAGGCTCTTTAACACAACATGAGGCCCCACTTACACTCTCTTCCTGCTTCTGTGGCTTTTTCAAACCTTCAGTGCCTCTCTGCGTGCCTTCGGTGTGTCTGTTTCTGGATTTTGGTCTGGGCTTCTGACTCTCAGTATCTCTGTCAGAATCTCTAAGTCTCCTTTTCTTACACGCTTATACTCTACACTCCCCCTGCCTTGGAATCCCTTCTTTCTATCTCAAACACATACTCACACCACTCAGACACAGGCACATCCTGCCCCAGCTGGTACTCTCTGCGCTCTCCCTGTATTCATCCTCACTTCCCCTCTTCAGAGTACCAGCCCTACATGGGCACCTCACCCTCGGGCAGACCCACGCTCATCTTCAGCACTGCCAGCAGGTTCTGGACATCACTCTGGATGCTCTGGGCAACACCTGGGTACTGTGAGGGGAGGGGTGAGAGGAGAGAAGTCATTCTTCTGGGACAGCAGATGCCCACTGCCACCTGTCCATCCCCCCTCTCACCTGGATCTTCACGGCCACCTCTGTCCCATCCGTCAGCATTCCCTGGTGCACCTGCCCAATTGAGGCGGCAGCAAAGGGCACCTCCTCCAAAAAGGCCATCTTGGCCTGCCAGTCCTTTCCGAGCTCCTCTTCAAGAACTCTCTAGGGAGAGCAGTGGTAACAATCATCACCATGATTATAGGCAACTGGGTTCATTCCCTCTGTCAAGCACTTTACAAATTAACAACTCCAACTCCTGCCACATGACAAGCCCTGGGCTAAGCTCTTGGCTGCTACCCCACTTCACAGGTGAGGAAAGTGAGGCTCAGAGTGAACCAGGCCTGGCAGACAGGGAGGCCCAGCCCAGCTGTTACTAACTCAAAGTTAGTGAGATAGGTAAGAATTTAAATTAAAGGCTTCCTGTGGGCTAGGTGCTGTTCAGAGTGGCTCGGAAAGCAGCAATAATCGCCCAGGGCCACACGGTGAGTGAGCAGAACAAAGATCAGAAGAAGGGGTCTGGTTTCTGGACTCCATACCCTTAAACAGTGATTGGAAGAATAGCTCCTGTTTTGGCCACTTAGTGCCAGGTGCTATGCCTACTGATTGACAGACACACTCTCCTCTAATTTAAAAAAAGTTAACAGTAACAGCTAAAACTTGCATGTCACTCATGCAAACCCTTCTAAGTGCTTTCTGAATACTATTTATGTAACACTATGATGTGAGGCAGCTATCGCTACCACTATTTCACAGATGAGGACACTAAGGCACAGAGAGGTCAGGCTGCAGGTCTGAGATCACACAGGTAGGAAGAGGCAGAGCCAGAGTTTGAATTCAAGAAGCCTTATCCCTAACCACTGTGCTCACTGCCACTTTAACAGCTCACTGAGCCTGCCAGGGACGGGACTAAGTGCTCTGCACCACCCTTACCTAAGCGTCACAACAATCCTATGAGGAGTGTGCTTTGGCGATCCATTTTACAGATGGGGAAACTGAGGTCCAGAGTCTGCCAGCGAGTAGAGCAGTAAAGCCAGGAGAGACAGGCAGGTGGAGCCCACCTCCGTGGTAAGCCTTCTCCCACTGGGCACTCACCAGCATCTGCCAGCGGGGCATGAAGTCAGCGCTCTGGCGGACCCGCTCAAAGATGCGCTGAAGCGGGGGGCTGATGAAGCTGTTGTCTTGGGAGACAGGGAGACAAGAAATAAGGGAGGCAGTGAGGGGGAAGGCGAGGGGGGCCCCGGTGGGAGTACCTGAAGTCTGGGCTTGTTGGTGAGGGGAGGATAGGGTAGAAGTGAAATAAGGGGTCAAGGGTCATGCTGTACCCTGGATGCTGAGCATTTGGCCAATCTTGAGAGCGGCCCCCCGGACTGTACACAAGGTCTGAACAATCTGCTCAGCATTGGCCTCCGACAAGAAAGGGCTGGAGCCAGGCTGGGAGCTGCCCTCTGGGGTGGAGAGAATGATTATTGGTATTACAACCACAAAAATAATCAGTATTACACCACCACATACCCACCAAATGGCTAAAATGAAAAAGACATTATCAAGCGTTGGCAACGATGTGGAGCAGCCTGACCACCAACACTGCTGAAGACTGATGACAGTGCCATGGTACAAGCCCACGGAAAAACAGTGGGGAAGTGTCTAGTCAAGCACATGCCTGTACTGGAGGCTATTTCTCTCCTAGGTATGCCCAAGAGAGATGCATCAATGTGTCCACGGACATATATTCCAAAAGGTGTCATCGCAGCAAAGCTCATAAGAGTCCCAAACTGGAAACATCCCAAGTGACCCTCAATACAATGAACAAAGGAATTGTAGAACAGTTAATGAATGACTACTACAACAAGGAATAATCAATCTACATCTACTCACAGCAAAATGGATGGCTTTCCCAAACAATGCATGGATTCAAAGAACCAGATGCCTATGAGAATACACTCATTACATTGGTGTATGTAAAGAGCAAAAAACTGGCAAAAGTAATCTTTGGGTTAGAAGCCAAAACAGTGGTGACCCTTGGTGGGGAAGTACCAGGGTGGGGCATTGGAGAAGGTATTTACAGGGGACCCCTGAGAATTCTCAAGATTCGTCAGAGGGTCTGTGAGATAAAAAATACTATCATAATAAATATTTGAAGTTATTTGCCCCTTTTTACTCTCATTCTCCCACAAATGTTCTGTGAATATTCCAGAAGCTCCATGACCCATGACGATACCACTGCTCTGATGGCTGACGAAATGTGTTTTTTTTTTTAATTTATTTATTTATTTATTTATGTTTAATACATTTCACTGACTTTTTACAGAGAGGAAGGGAGAGGGATAGAAAGTTAGAAACATCGATTAGAGAGAAAAATCCATTAGCTATCTCTTGCACGCCTCCCACTGGGGATGTGCCTGCAACCATAGTCTCCATAAAAGGGACAGAAAGGCCAGAGCAGTGAGTATTCCTCCCACTAGAGGTGGGCTCCCGCCTGGGCCCCCAATATTGTCAAATTAATACTTTTCTAGTCTCTTCATTTGTGTGCGGCCTCCTCCAGAACCCGAACCCTGAACCACGCGGGATGTGAAAGGGGTTTCCACAATCATCTATATATTGCATTGTGTGCTCACCACTCCACGTCAATTCTCATTCTCTTTTTAAACAGCTTTATTGAGAGATAATCCTCATACCATATAATTCACCCATTTAAGGTATATAACTCAATGGCTTTTAGAATATTGAGAGTTGTGCAACTACCTCTACAACCAATTCCAGAAATTTCCATCCCCCAAAATAAACCCCTTCCCTATTATTAGCAGTCATGCCCAATACTGGAAACCACTAATCTATTTTCTGTCTCCACAGCTTTCCCTATTCTAGGCATTTCATGTAAATGGAATCATACAATAAGTGGCCTTTTGTGCCTGGCTTCTTTCACTTAGGATACAGTGCAGCAGGGATCAGCACTTCGTTCCTTTTTAATGGCTGAATATCCCATTGTATGGATATACCACAATTTTATTTTATTTTTTTTAAATACATTTTTATTCATTTCAGAGAGGAAGGGGAAAGACAGAAACATCAATGAAAGAGAATCACTGATTGGCTGCCTCCCGTATGCCCCCTAATGGGGATGGAGCCCACAAGCCAGGCATGTGCCCTTGACCGGAATTGAACCCTGAACCTTTCAGTCTGAAAGCCAGCACTCTATCTACTGAGCCAAACTAGCTAGGGCAATATACCACATTTTTAAAAATCCATTCCTTAGTTTTAAGGCTACATAGGGATCCTGAGACCAAAAAGCTTGAGAAATGCTGTTCTAGCGTTTCTTTATTATTATTGTTAATCCTCACCCGAGGATATTTTTTCCATTGATTGTTAGAACAGAAGGAAGGGATAGGGGAGGGAAAGAGAGGAAAAACAACCATGTGAGAAACATGTGTATTAGTTGCCTCCCACACTGTGACCTTTTGTTGCTCAGGCCAACATTCTACCCATTAAGCCATACCAGCCAGGGCTCTTTTGAAGAAAAAAAAAAAATCCATTTTTCAGTTTTAAGGATGTACTAGTATAGGGGTCCTGAAACCAAAAAGCTTAAGAAATGATATTCAATCAGCTGCCTCCTGTGCAACCCCTACTGGGCATCAAGCCTGCAACCCTAGCATGTGCCCTGACTGGGAATTGAATCAGTGACCTCTTGGTGTATGGGATGATAGTCAATCAACTGAGCCACACGGGTTGGGCATGTTTTAGTTTCTTGATCTGCGTGCATAAATGCGTCCACTTTGTGAAAAATGAACCAAGCTGGCCAAAACCGGTTGTGGGGGAGTGTGCAGGAGGCAGCTGATCGATGTTCTCTCTCATCGATGTTTCTAACTCTCTAACCCTCTCCCTTCCTCGCTGTAAAAATCAATAAAATATATTTTTTTAAAAATTATTGAGCTCATCCTGACAGCTCATCCTTGATGTTTCTATTCCTATTTCCCTCTTTCTTTTTCTTTCTCTGAAATTAATAAAAACATATTTTAAAAAAAATTATTGAGCTCTTTATTGAGCGCTCACCCTGTGCCAGGCAGAATTCTAAGTGTCTCTCTGGATTCTCTGGCAGAATCCCTACAATCACCCCAGGAAGTAAAAACTACCAATGTCTTAATTTTCAAGGCAAGGCAACAAGAGACTCAGAGAAGTACACTGCCCAGCCTTGGGTCACACAGCACAGAGTGGCAGAGCAGGGTATAGACTCAGTTTGGGCTTACCCTAAAGCCTAATCCTTCACCTACTTCCAACATTTTATTAAAAAAAAAAAATCCGAACAGACAAAAAAGTTGCATCATGAACACTTGTACACCTGATTCAAACATTTTTTAAAAATATTTTTTATTGATAGTTTACAGACAGAAAGAGAGGAATAGTTAAAAACATCAATGAGAGAGAAACATCGACCTGCACACCCCCTACTGGGGATGTGCCCACAACCAAGGTATGTGCCCTTGACCGGAATCAAACCCGGAACCCCTCAATCCAAAGGCCGATGCTGAGCCAAACCAATCAGGGCCAATTTCAAACATTTTAATATTCTGCCTCCTCTGCTTTATCTCTGTGTGTGTACCCAACACTTACTATTATTATTATTTTTTTTTTTTTTATTTTTTTTTTGCTGACCCATTTGCTTGGAGTTCCCTCAACCTGTGCTAAAAATAAAGAAATTACCCTATATCAGTGGATGGCAAACTGTGGTCGCAAGCCATATGTGGCTCTTTGGCCCCTACTGAGTGTGGCTCTTCCACAAAATACCACGGCCTGGTCGAGTCTATTTTAAAAAAGTGGTGTTAAAAGTTTAAGTTTAAAAAATTTGGCTCTCAAAAGAAATTTCAGTCATTGTACTATTGATATTTGGTTCGTTCACTAATGAGTTTGCCGACCACTCCCCTATACAATCACAGTGCCATAATCACTCCTAATTAACACTAATTCTCTAATATTTACTATCCAATCCATATTCAGATTTCCCTAATTGTTCCCAAAATTCTTTTACAGTTCTTTTTTCCTTTTAATTTTGTAATTTTCAATTAAAGTTGACATTCATTATATTAGTCTCACAGCTTAGTGGTTAGACATTTATATAACTTATGAAGTAATCACTCATAAGGGTAGTATCTGCCTATTATACATAGTTGCAACAATATTACTATATTCCCAATGCTGTACTTTATATCCACACGATTTAGTTATTTTTTTTTTCCCAACTAACATCTAATTATGGTCCTCACATTCCATCTGTCAGTTATCTCTAGTCTCTTTGTAATCTAGAATATCCACCCCCATTTCTGTTTCGGCCATCGACTGGTTGGGGAAACCTACCTACAGAAGCTGATCTCTACACACCTGTCCCATCTCTATTGGACACAGACTCCCACGAGCATGCCTATTTTCAGCCTTCTCCTGCTCAGGTGAAGAATTCAGCTCTGGGTGGCTTACATTTTTTCTCCCTCACGATCCCTTTCAATCCATCAGGACCCTGACAATGGCTCCACCCTGTTCTGAGCACTTTACAGGGACCCTGGGAAGTGAGTATATTATCATCACCTCCACTGTCCACGTGAGGAAACAGGTTCTGAGAGGTGAAGCCTCTGTCCCCGGTCACACAGCCAGGCCAGGGCCCGAACCCAGGCGGCGTGGCTTACTCACCCGACTGCAGGTATCCTCCTGGCAGAGACTTCTTGACCATCTCAGCCAGCGCTCCCAGCCCCAAGCCCACAGCCAGTCCTGAGGAGGGAGAAGAGCCTGAATGCCCTCTTGCCCAGGGCATCCTCCACCCTCTCTCCTCTGTCTCTCTCTAAACACACTTGTCTCCCAGCTCTTTGTACCCAACTCTTTCTTTAGCTCAGTCTCTTACTCCCTCTGCTTGGGTTTCCCTTCAAGGCGAGACCAGCTCTTTCTCTATCCCTCTCTATAGGTCTGTCTCCTGGGTCAGCAGTTTTCACCCCTCGCTGCACATTTGAGTCGAGTAAGGAGATTTTGCCAATACAATGCCCAGGTCCCACTCCTGAGGTTCGGACTAAATTGGCCTGAGATGTGGCCTCAGCATTTATCTTCTATTAAGCATCCCGGATGATTCCTGTTACAGCCAAAGGTAAAAAGACTCCAAAATGGTCCCCCAAGTGTCTCTGTCACATCTCTTCCTCATGTTCACCTTTCCTAAGTCAGCTATTTCTTCATCTCCCCCTCCCCTACACTTGACATATCCATCTAAGCCTCTTTCTCTTTGTTCCTCCTTTTGATGTTCTGTACAACTGATTTCCTCTTGTCTCCTTGTCACTAAAGACAGCTTGAGTCTCTCTGCCTTTCACTACCACCATAACCAAATAATCAAAGCTGGCATTTTCTGAGCACTTTCTACACGCCGGGAACCATTCCTAGCGGGTTATATGCTTTAATTCATTTTGTCCCCACACCTTCATGTAATAAGTTTTCTAGGAAAACTTCCATTTTACAGAAAAGGAAGGCAAGGCTCAGAGAAGTTAAGTAACTCATCCAAAGTCACAAAGTGAGGATGTAGCAGAATCATCCCTTGAACCCCGTGGCAGCACAGTGTCAAAGCTCTAACCACTGCACTCAGCTTCCTCTTTCTACTGTGAATTGTCTTTAAAGCTTGAACCAGGAAGAAGATATCTGCATTATAATCAATAGGTACCAATATACCTATAGCGTTTCATGAAAAAATATTTTCCTTTACTAGAGTAAAGGTGAACTCCTAGTTTCCATTCTATCCTTTTTAATTATTTCATGCAGATTGTGACCTTAAGTTTGAACAATGATGCTGCTAACTTGAGGTCAAGACACTTCACCTCTTTTAGCCTCCATGTCCTCATCTATGGAGTGGAAACACACAATGATCAACTCAGTGCAGATATCACATGCACTGGGACCTTGCACCGAGTTCTCAATAAATATCCCCTTCCCTTCTATTTCTCTTGGTTTTGCAGGCCTTTACTTTCGTCCTCTTTTCATCTCTC
>PVJN01007049.1:0-72047 GCA_004026805.1 Lasiurus borealis
CCACTAGCTGGTCTCCCCCACTGCTCCCCCTGCTGACCTGTTCACCCCACACAGACTGCTGTTTGGTTGTTCCTCACTGTCCCCACTGCTGACCTGATTGCTCCACACAGCCCGTTCAGTCATTTGGTCATCCCTCACTGCCTTCCCTGCCAGCCTGGTTTTCCCATGCAGCCTGCTGTTTGGTTGTTTGGTCATTCTTCATTGCCCCTCCCCCTCCCACCCCTGCTGGCCTGGTCCCCCCCATGCAGCCTGCTGTTCCGTCATTTAGTCACCCCACACTACCTCTCCGCCCCCTCTGGCCTGGTTGCCCCATGTAGTCTGCTGTTCAGTCATTTGATTGTTCTTCACTAACCCCCCTGCCAACCTGGTTGCCCCATGCAGCCTGCTGTTCAGTGGTTTGGTCATCCCTCACTGCCCCCTCTGCCAGCCTGGTTTCCCCATGTTCTGTCGTCCATCTAGTTGTTTTGGTTGTGATGACCCCTGGCTTTTTATATATTAGGATGGTCTTGAGACATTCACAGAGTTGTACAAGTATTACCACAATCTAAGTTTAACATTTTCATCACCCCAAAAGAAACCTATACCTAGTTGCAATCACTTATTCTCTTCTTTCTCTCAACTCCCAGCCACTACTTTCTTCTCTAGATATGTCTGCAGACATTTGCCTATATATGGTCTTTTGTGATTGGCTTCTTTCAGTTAATATAATGTTTTCATGCTCCTTCATGTTGTGGCATATATTAGTATTTCATTCTTTTTTAATTGCCAAGTAACATTTTATTACAGCAGGCAGATATGCCACATTTTGGTTATCTGTTTCATGGATAAACATGTTAATGGACTTTTGGATAGTTTCTACTTGTTGGTTGTTATGAATAATACTGCAAAGAACATTTTGTCAAAAGTATATACTGTTTTCCTCCTGATATATACCAAGAGTGGACTTGCTAGATCAGATGGTTATTCTATATTTAACCATTCAAGAACTGTCAGACTGTTTTTCAAAGTGTGCATCATTTTGCATTCCTACTAGTATGAGGGCTATAATTTCCTTATTTCTTAGCAAATACTTGTTACTGTCATTTTTATAATAGCCACCCTAAAGGGTTTGGAGAGATAGCTTATTGTAGTTTTGATTTGCATCTCCCCAATGACAAATGATGTTGAATATCTTTTCATATGCTTATTTATTGGCCAATTAAAATATCATCTTTGGGGAAATGTCTATTCAAACCCTTTATTCATTTTTAAAAATTAGGTTACCATATTTTCCGGCGTATAAGACAACCCCCAACTTTTGAGAAGATTTTCCTGGGTTAAAAAGTCATCTTATACTCTGGAAAATATGGGTAGTTTTTTTATTATTAAGTTGTAAGAGTTCTTTACATATCTGGATATAAGTCTCTTATCAGATATATATGACATACTTGTAAATATATATTCCCATTCTATGGGTTGACTTTTCACTTAAAAAAATGTTTTTATTGATTTCAGAGTGAGAAGGGAGAGGGAGAGATAGATGGATAGATAGATAAATAGATAGATTGATAAGAGAGAAACCTTGATTGGCTGTCTCCTGCACAACCCAGGCTTGTGGCCTGACTAGAAATCCAACTGTGATGTCCTGGTCCCTGCATCAACACTCAATCACTGAGCAACACTGGCTGGGCTTCACTTTTTGGATAGACTTTTGTTTTCAGCACCCAAGTTTTAGATTTCTATATTGTGCAATTTATTGATTTTTTTTCTTTTGTTACTTGTGCTTTTGGTGTCATATCTAAGAAACCATTGCCCAACATAAGGTGTTTTCTTCTAAGAGTTTTATCATTTAGTTCTTAAACTTAAATCTATAATCCACCTTAAGTTGATTTTTGCGTATGGTGTGAGGTTGAGCTCCATTTCCTGCTTTTACATGTGAATATTGAATTGTCCCAGCACCATTTGTTGAACTGTCTTGGCAATTTTGTTGAAAATTACTTGACTATAAAAGTAACAGTTTGAATAATTATACACACACTTTGAATAATTATAAAGGTAGTGTTTATTTACCAGTTAATAAACTGCCACAACATTTTTAATTTAATTAAAACAGGTCCACTGCTTGTGTCTATAGTTGCTTATGGCATACAAATGGTTAAAATACATTTCATTTTCAAAATTGAGCTATCAGTGGTTAAAGTGCATATATGTTTTTGGGACACCCTGTATATATCTATGGAATAGAACTGAGTCCAGAAATAGAACCTTCCCAATAGTCTCATGAGGTAGATAATCTCTGCAATCCCGACTTCAAAGGTGAGGCACAAAGCTTGCCCAACATTATACAACTAATAATATGTGAAGTTAGGTATTGAAACAGGTTGCTTGCCTCACTAGTCTGTACTCTAACCACTTTTTGGTAATGTGTGTAGGTTGTGAAGTAATCAAAAGCTGTGAAAAGATATGTGTACAGGGAAAAGTAATTCTCCCCTACCACTTTTCCCCTCAACTAGAGTGGCTTTATGTTCTTGAATTTGTCTTTGGCTGTAAGGTTGCCACAGAAAACTTACTGCTGTGGCTTTTCCTGTGTGATGTTGAAGATATTTGCTATAACACACAATTTCCTCTTCTGAAGAATCTATGAGAAATTTTTCATATTGGCTTTGGAATCAGAAAGGTTGCATCTCCATAATATTTAATTTTTCTGTATCTGATAGATATTTTGAATCTATATCAATAAGTGTTTTCCCTTTGGAAGGGGCACTTAGAACGTTAGGGAAAATTTTGCAGCCCTAGTTATTGGAGTATTCACACTGTGCGTACCTGTGCTTTTTATCCTATTTTTACCTTTGCCTGACTTACTTATGAAGTTGAGATCCTTTGAAAGTGGGGAAGAAATGAAAATTAATTAGTAAATCATTAAACAAGAAGACATTTCTAGTGGTAGAGGAATATGAAGATAAAATTTCAGCTCAACTTAGGGTGTTTGGAGATTTTTATAGTGATTTCTCAATAAAATGAATATTTCATAAATTAGAGAGGCAGGGTACTGATCCAGACAAGAGAATAACCTTCTGTAATTAGTTTAAAATTTTGAAAAGACAAAATAATTGTGTGATCTTTTAATTTTTCTTTTTTATTATTTATTCTACATGATAATAACATGATGGTGATCAAAAAGACAGTTGTCTAAGATCTCTAACTCTGAACATTTCAAATACAATACACTTTTCAAATGTTAGTTACCATATTTGTGATCTTTTAATTGGTGGTTAAATCATTTAAATTATCTAGTTATAAGACTAAAAATTAAGAGAATCTCTTTGGTAGTTATCTTTTCTTTAAAATCAGCTTTATGGTGGCATAATTTATAAACAATATAATTCACTTTTTAAAAGTACATACCATATTTTTCCATATATAAGATGTCCTCATATATAAGATGCCCCCACTTTTCCAAAACCAAAATTAGGAAACAATGATCCTATCTAATAAAAGAGCAATATGCAAATTGACCATACCTCTGCTATACCACAAGCCGCACCCACCAGCCAATCAGGAGTGGCTATGCAAATTAACACAACGAAGATGGCTGCAGCCATGGAGAGAGCAGGAGGCTTGGGTTTCCCAGGTAATGGAGGAAGCCAAGCTTTTCACCTGCCCTGGCCTACCTTGGCCTCCACTTAAGGCTACAAAGTTTCAATTATAAAAGATAAATAAATCTGAATAAAAATGATGGCAGCCATGGAGCTGGAGAGAGCAGGAGGCTTGAGTTACCCCTGGCAATGGAAGAAGCCAAGTTTCTGCAGCCCTGACCTGCCTTGGCCTCCACTTAAGATTACAAAGTTTCAAATATAGAAGTTAAATATATCCCAACAAAAATGGCTGTGGCCACAGAACGAGCAGGAGTCTTGACTCCACTCAAGGCTTCAAAGTTTCACTTGTAGAAGAGAAATAAATCCCAGATACCAGGGCCTCTGCTTGGATAGCTGGGGGCATGGCCGGCCTGCAAACCACCACAGGCCCTTCACTCAGGCTGCCCCACGCCACGAGGGAGCTCCCACCCTGATCCAGGACACCCTTCAAGGCAAACCATCCAGACCCCACACATGCACCAGGACTCTATCCTATCTAATAAAAGAGTAATATGCAAATTGACCATCACTCCAACACACAAGATGGCTGCCCCCATGTGGTCAAAAGATGGCCACTACAAGATGGTCAGCAGGGGAAGGCAGTTGAGAGGGACCAGGCCTGCAAGGGAAGGCAGTTGTGGGTGATTAATTCTGCAGGGGAAGGCAGTTAGGGATGACCAGACTGAGGAGGGAAGTTGGTGGTGACTGGGCCTGCTGGGAAGGGCAGTTGGGGGGACCCAGGCCTGCAGGGGAGAGCTGTTTGGGTGGGGTGGGGGAGGACCAGGCCTGCAGGGAAGGGCAGTTAGGGGTGACCAGGCCTGCAAGGGAGAGCAGTTAGGGGTGACCTGGCCTGCAGGGGAGGGTAATTAAGGGCAAACCGACTGGTAGGGGAACAGTTAGGCATCAATCAGGCTGGCAGGAGAGTGATTAGAGGGTGATCAGGCTGGCAGGCAGAAGCAGTGCAGATTCCAGGGGATCAGGAAGAGAAGTTTAATAAAGGTAGGCAGAAGCAGTTAGGGGCAATCAGGAAGGCAGGGAGGTGAGCAGTTGGAAGCCAGCAGTCCTAGATTGTGAGATGGATGTCTGACTGCTCTCAGTGGTCCCAGATTAGAGAAGTTACAGGTTGGGCTGAAGGACACACATCCCCATGCATGAATTTCATGCACTGAGCCTCTAGTATTAAATATTTTGCTGATTTTTCTCTTAAGGCCTTCTTCTTTTCTGGCATCTTAAGGAGTTCTTCCTGTTTTCTCTACTGTCTGATCATACACTCAGTGAGAAGAAATCTAAATTGTTTCTCTGCAGCCCTATTACTATGCTCTTTTGCATAGCTGGTTATATTCTATATGAATTTTGCAGAGTAAGACAATCACTTACCGGTATTTATCTTCTTATATTTTGACATCTTTATGGGCTCAGAATGCTTTGGTCCCTGTTGCATCTGCGCACTCTCCACCTCCACCTCCCATTACAGCATCAACTGACATCAGTAACAATAAGGCTCATGATTAGTGGAAGCCTATTTGACAAGGTATGGGCAGCTACACACCCAACTGGCTCCCTCCTTGGCTAACTTATTTGTATAAGACGCCCCTCAATTTTCAGTCTAACTATGTTAGAAAAAAATAATGCCTTATACAGGGGAAAAATGGTAATTTAATGAATTTTGACAAATATATACAGTTATATAACCATCACTACAATCTCCTAAAAACTTTTGATCCTTTGTGATGAATCCCATCCCCTTACATTATCTCCTGGCAACTGCAGCTCTGATTTGCCTTTTCTAGAATCCTAATATATAAAAATCCTGGGCCCATCACATCCACAGCAACTGGAAGCTTAACCAACTGAAAGTCAGTCTTGCATTCAGTGCTGGGTTGCTGTGGTGACACAGCACTGGCTGCTGTGGCTGCAGGTGCATTGACCTATCACTGTCTGCTGAGGGGGCTGCAAATCAGGCCCAGAGAGAGGCCTGAAGAGAGAAGCAGAGTCTGATCTGTAGCCTCTGTGGCAACTGTTGATCAGCATTTTCCTCTCTCTTTCTCTCTGGGCCTGGCTAGCTAGCCTGACTTCCATTTTTCTCAAGGCCTCCACTGGGGCTGCAGACACTGTTGGTAGGCCCAGAGATGCTGACTGGCATTGAAACCAACCAGTCAGAACCAATAGGCAGAGGAAAGCCATTGGGGGTGAGATCAGGCCAGCAGGGGAGGGCAGTTGGGAATGAGATCAGGCTGGCAGGGGAGGGCAATTAGAGGCAAGATCCCATCAGCAGGGAAGGACAGTTGAGGGCTACCAGGCCAGCAGGGGAGGACATTTGGGGCAAGATCAGGCCAGTTGGGTAGGGGAGTTGGAGCCAAGATCAGGCTGGCAGGGGAGGGCAGTTGGGAGATATCAGGCCTGCAGGGGAGGGCAGTTGCAGGTGAGATCAGTTTGTCAGGGGATTGCAGTTGGGGGCAACCAGTTGGCAGGGGGAGAGCAGTTGGGGTGATATCAGGCCAGCAGGGAGGGCAGTTAGGGGTGATCATGCAGGCAGTCAGAGACAATTGGGGGTGATCAGGCAGGCAGGAAGGTGAGTGGTTAGGAGCCAGTTGTCCCAGGTTGCAAGAGATATGTCTGATTGCTGGTTTAGGCCTGATCCCTGTGGCCTAAACCGGCAGTCAGATATTCCCCAAGGGGTTCCTATTGGAGAGGGTGCAGACTAGGCTGAGGGAACCCCCCTCCATGTATGAATTTCATGCACCAGACCACTAGTTTCATAAAAACACAATCATGTAATATGCAGTTTTCTGTCTGGCTTCATTTAGCATAATGCTTTCAATATTTTTCATGTTGTTGAATGTCACAGTGGTTCATTTCTTTTTATTGCTGAGTGGAATTCTTTTGCATGCAAATACTACAATGTATTTATCCATTTAGCAGCAGATGGACATTGGGGCAGGGGTGTTTTATTAATAAAGCTGCCATGAATATTTGAGTACAAGAAGCAGGATTGCTGGATTATATAGTATATATAGTATATTTAACTTTATAAGGATGGTTAAATGAGGCTGAGATCATTAAGAATGGACGTTATAGTTTTTATATAAAATCATTTATGGCCTAAGATGATCTGATGTCTGCTCAACATACATTGAGAGAGAAGGGGATGTAGTCCTCAAGAGTGCTTTCCTTTAGTATATGCTTCTATTGGGCTCTAGCACATGCACTCTCAGAGCCTCATTGGGAAGTATTAGAAAAGAGGACTCCAAGACTGATAAAAAACCAGAGTCTTACTGATCTAATGATTGAAAGGGTTTTGCTTAAAGAGCAGAAAACATCATTGTCACCAACTCTCTAGGTCAGTCGTCGGCAAACCGTGGTTCGCGTGCCACATGTGGCTCTTTGGCCCCTTGAGTGTGGCTCTTCCACAAAATACCTTGGCCTGGATAAGTCTATTTTGAAGAAGTGGCTTTAGAAGAAGTTTAAGTTTATTGGTTTTTTACAGAGAGGAAGGGAGAGGGATAGTTAGAAATATGGATGAAAGAGAAACATTGATCAGCTGGCTCCTGCACACCCCCTACTAGGGATGTGCCCACAACCAAGGTACATGCCCTTGACCGGAACCGAATCCGGGACCCTTCAGTCCGCAGGGCGACGCTCTATCCACTGAGCCAAACTGATTTCAGCTGCTTCTCCTTTTGATATAAAGGAAATTGAAGAATAAATGAGGTATTGGATTTTTGAAGAAGGATATCTAAGAAGAGAAAAAAGGGACAGAAAGTAGAAGATAGGTGTATGTTAGGAGCCTGAGACTACTAGCCCATGGGTAGGCAGAGAAGGTGTGTGTGTGTGTGTGTGTGTGTGTGTGTGTGTGTGGTGGGCGGGAGGTGGGAAGGGAGTGAAATACAGCAAAAAAAGTTCAAAGTGCCTGAAAAATCTGGTGTTAAAGGATGTGTTGCTTCACTTCCAGTAATTCCTGAACAGCCCTTGAAAAAAAACCTACCCTTTACAAATGGTTATAGGGAGGGGTCGTCTGACAAATAATCAATAATTCTTTGGAATGTCTTAAAATCCTGAAATATCTCCACATGTCCTTTTACAGAGGACAAGATATTTAAACTACAATTAGAAACAGTTCTAGTTGAAGGAGAAGAGAGACTTATTTAAAGAGCTAATGAGTATCAGGTACAGTAAGGAATAGGAACTATATATATATGATCTCATTTAATCTTTCCAAAAGCCCTGTGCAGGAGATATTACTAGCTCCATTGTACACACAAAAATGACAAAACTGAGAGGTTAAGAAACTGTTTACCTTCAATGTGTGAATATGCCTTTTATGAGCCAGTAAATAGCCTCTGTGTCCAGAGGTAATTTGGTCATACATGTGTAGATATAGTGTTCCCTGAAATGATTATTGAAGATTTTTGAAAATAAACTCCTAATAAAGCACTATGGTTTCAGAAGGTGCATTGATTGAGGCATCACTATTTTGCACATTGAGCAATTATCCTATATATTAAAGAGGTAATATGCAAATTAACCTTCATACCCTCACAAGCTGGCTGTCTACAACCAGGCTGGCAGTGGGTTAGTACCAAACAACTGAACAGGCAGACTGCGTGGGGTGACCAGGCTGGTGGGGATGCCGTGAAGGGCAACCAGGTTGTGGCGGGGGGGGGAGAGTTGGGGGTAACTAGGCTTGCAGAGGTGGGCAGTTGGGGGTGACCAGGCTGGCATTGGGGGCAGTAAGAGATGATCAGACTGGCAGGAGGGAGCAGTTAGGAGTGACCAGGTGATGGGGGGTGCATGTGGGTGTAGAAACCCCTTTCATGTCCCACATGGTTCAGGGTTCCTGTTCAGGGTTCGGGTTCTGGAGGAGGTTGCACGCAAATGAAGAGACTAGAAAAATATAGGGCATCTGCTGTTGGCCAAGTCTCTGTCTGTTACCTAGATCCTGATCTGAGCTGCACCAAATCCCTGTCTGTTACCTGGGTCCCAATCTGAGCTGGGCGTGGGAAGCAACGCAGCCATGGGACAGGAAACCTCCCTCAGAAGGGTTAAGGGTTCAATGTTGGGGAGGTGAGGATCTGTGCCCCACCTCTGTTGATCCCCAAGTTCTCTTCTGATGGCCCCTCTGCAATGTCTGTCTTAGGTTGTTCCTTCCCTGAGGAATCTTACCCGTCTCTGGCTAACCAGTCATCCTCTGGGGCCAAACAGGGTGATGTGAGGTTCAATTCTGTCTCCTTGGTAGCCTATGCCCCAGTGGCCTCTACACACAATACCTGCCTTGGGATCCCCTCGCCTGCTGGTGGGGTCCTGGCACTAATCACATATCTTGGGGAACCCAGGTTTCTTTCCAGGAAAGGCCCAGCTCACACCATTGGGCAAGAGACAGATCCATGGTATCAGCCACCTCGAGGTTTCAACCTCAGCATGAACAGAAAGCTCAGGCAACAGCTGTGGGAGGATCCCTCTTGGCAAAAAGGGCAAGAAGAGCCAATATAGAATGCTCAAGTGCCTTCCCACTGCCTTAATTCCTTTCATGTTCTTTTTAAAATTGCTGCCAAACATTCAAAGAATTAGATTGTAAGTTTGTGTGGGATACTTGTACAATATACTGTTGTAAAATATAAAAAATTATAATGACATTGTAGAATAATATCATGTAAAGATATTCTTTTTCTAGGCCATGGCAATTCAATTTCAATCTGGCTGTCAATTTCTTTTTATATAGACAAGGTCTTACTTTATTAGAATACTTAGTCAAATTGCTTACAAAGACATTGGCTTTTCATTTAGCTGAAAACCTTGATTTAAGTAATTAAAGTAGGCATCTTCATTTAAAAAGCAAAGCAAATTTAGTAAGTGTTTAGCTCTGATTCACAAGCTGCAAAAGTTGCCCCACCTCTAACTTAATTAAGAATACAGGAGGGTATGGGCTTTTTGTCATTTTAAATTCTGCTGTTGGAATTTTTATATGACCTTTGTTTGATTTTTGTATGACAAAACTATTTCTCATTTTGCCCTTCTTAGAGACCAAAACCTTCATAACATTTAAAATAGTCATTAATTTTTATTTGATAAGGCTTTCCATGCAATTTAAAGTATATTAGACTTGTGAGATTTCCTTTAAGAAGAGAGAACAAATTTCTTGTATTACTCCGGGCCCATGGAGAGACCAAAACCTTCATAACATTTAAAATATAGTTATTAATTTTTATTTGATAAGGCTTTCCATGCAATTTAAAGAATCATCTCTGTTAAAGCCTTGAAATTTTAACATGGAAAAAAAACATCAAATATATATATCCATATATGATTTAAAGATTATAATACTTTTTATAATTATCTTAAGATATCAATTATATTTTAAACTGGTTTTTATATTAAAATTTTTCTGTTGGTAATTACAGAATTAATCTTTTTATTAAAAAAATTAGACCAATAAACAACATATTTTGAATTACTTATTAGAGAAATTTTATTTTCTCCCAAATTAATTTGAATTTCGAACTTTTAAAGTTAGCAAGTCAAATATTTAGCAGTCCCTAGGTTAATAACACAAAATCTTGTCCTTTTGGTTTCTTTATGCCATCTTTCTTAAAAAATAAAGACCAGTTCTGGGTTTTTCTTTTTCTGCAGCTTTTGCAGAGAGATTCCAGCATAAAACTCTGTCTAATATGTCCAAAAGTGGACAGTTGCACGCATTTTTTTTTTTTTAAGCCGGGCTTCTCTCCTCACGAGTACAGAAATTCTAGAAATATCTCTAAATTTTTAAGGCTTTTTCAAGGCGAGAAAGGAGACTTTAGATTAGTATACTGGGAGAGTGGCTTTCATATTGAATTGTCACGTGTCTCTCCCTTTCCCCACATCCTGCTTACTTGAAGGGGGGAGCATCGTAACAGATGTGGACGAATTTCTTTTCATGCTTAAAAGATAAAGACAGATCTTAAAACAAATTTTTTTTAAATTTGCATCTCTCCTAAGAGCAAATAGTGATAGTAAACGTATTTTTGCTTTTGCCTCCCCTCCTTTAGTGTCCATGCAAGCCAGAAACCTCTCTTTAATTTTACACAGAAAGAAGCAGTGGTTTGATTTTGTGTCATACAAAAAAGAAACGGAAGCTGAGTGGCAACACCTGTGAAATTATACTTCTTTGCCCTACCCATGTTCCAACTGAATGAACCATGGTATTTGGTATTATAGGTGACTACATTAGGCATGGGAATCAGCCCACATAAGGGTTCTAATCCATGAAGGGTCAGAACATAAGTCCAAAATAATTCCCCATTTGCCCCAGGTATTATTACCATACAGCTGATTTTTGGCAAGAAAGACATTCTCAGGCATCTGTACCATCTTCTTTACCATTCCCCTGGTGATCTCTCGGCTGTCTGTTGTCTGGCTCATCCTCCTGCTTCTAATCTTCAATGGATTGTTTGGAGTGCTGCTCTCTGTGGCTGAGGTAGTAGATTGTCTGCAGCTGCATGGTGTGACTCCAGGCGCCAAGGTCCTTATTAGTCTAGCTAGTTTCTCACTTGGATCCCTGCATAGTTACTGTTGAGAAATCAGCTGACAGTCATATGGATGATTCCTTGTAGGTAATAAACTGTTTTTCTCTTGCTGCTTTTAATATTCTCTTTTTGTCTTTTGCTCTTGGCATTTTAATTATGATGTGTCTTTGTGTGGTCCTCTTTGGATTTTTTTTGTTTGTGGTTCTGTGTGCTTCCTGGACTTGTAAGTCTATTTCCTTCACCAGGTGGGGGAAGTTTTCAGTCATTATTTCTTCAAATTGGTTTTCAGTATCTTTCTCTCTTCTTCTGGCACTTCCATAATTCTGATGTTGGTACGCTTGCAGTTGTTCCAGAGGCTTCTTACACTATCTTCACATTTTTTAAATTATTTTTTCATTTTTCTTTTCCGGTTCAGTGTTTTTTGATTCTTTGTATTTCAAATCTTTGACTTGATTCTTGCATTCCTCTAATCTGCTGTTAGGTCTCTGTATAATATTTTTTTATTTCAGTCAGTGTATGTTTAATTTCTAGTTGGTCCTTTTTCATCTCCTCTTGGGTCTCACTAAATTTATCCATTTTTTCTAGGAAATTAAAAAAAAAACTTATAACTGTGGTTTTGAACTCTATATCCAATCATTTGCTTTCCTCCATTTCTTTTGTTTGTGATCTGTTTCTTTGCCTCCGCATTTTCACTGCTTCCCCAAGTTGGTAGCGTAGCTTTGTGTGCTAGGTGTCCTATAGGCCTAGTAGCTCTGCCTCCCCAGTTACCTGAGGTGGACACTCTGTGTGCACCTCTTTGTGGACTGTGTGTACAGTCTTGTTGTAGTTAATTCTTGCTTATTTTTGGTATCACTGGGGGGAATTGACCTCCAAACA
This sequence comes from Lasiurus borealis, assembly GCA_004026805.1. Classification (NCBI taxonomy): domain Eukaryota; kingdom Metazoa; phylum Chordata; class Mammalia; order Chiroptera; family Vespertilionidae; genus Lasiurus; species Lasiurus borealis. The sequence goes on from PVJN01007049.1 coordinate 11,990, forward strand.
TTTGGTTGTGAGGATCAGGTGTGTCTGCACCTGGAGAACTTCTGTGGTAGACTCAGCCTTAAGACTTGCAAGATTGCAGCAGCCTCTGTGCTGGGCTTGGATGTGGTGGAGTCTCAAGGCTGAGCAGACAGCCTTGGCTTCCCGTCAGCCCTGCCCTACATGGAAGCACCTGGGTCTCATTGTCTCTGGTTAATGGCTGCACCCCTCTCTGTGCAGATGTGCGTGTTCCTTCAGACTTCTGCCTTTCCGACTCCCCTTATTTTCTGTGCACTCTAGGGACTCGTGTAAGTCTGGGTCCTCAGGGTCTCACCCAAAACTGGGGTTCAGTCCAGTCAGAACTGGATTTCAGTGCTGTTGGGGGGTTCTGTTTTCATCCCGCTAGAGAAAGCCAGTGGCACAATCAGCAGTCAGTGCTTGGTGTGGGGACTTTCGCACGCCCCCAGACATCTGTCTTTTGTGGATCCCCTAAGTTTTCTTGCACCTCTTCCTTTTTATCACAGTCCACACTCCCCTGTATGAGTCTCGCCCAGAACTGGGGTTCAGTGAAGTCAGAAGTGAGGTTCAGTGCAGTTGGGATTTTCCGTGTTCCTCTCGCTAGAGGAAGCCAGCCAGACCCACTGCTGCCCGTCCTCTCCATGAGCGTGTCTACATACTTCAGCTTTTTGCAGCTCTTCTGAGTCTTTGTGAGTCTTTCTCTTTACTTCTAGTTGTAGGATTTTTACTCATCCAGCTTTCCTATGGTTCTGGATGATGTCCATTCTGTCTTTTAGTTGTAATTTTTAAATTGTTGAGGCAGCAGTTTAGATGTTCACCTATGCTGCCATCCTCTTTTCTCCACCTCCATCTTATAATTTTTAAAGTATATTTCCATTTTCAGCTTTTTGGATTCATTGATTAAACATTGCTTTCTTTAGAATAGAAAAAATCCACGTCTCCATATAAAACAGCTTAGTTTAACATAGTCTACTCAACATCTAGAGGACAAAGCCTGAATGTTTGGCAATCACATATTTTCAACTGTCCAGGTGACCTGTACCTTTGCACCCTTTCCCCTAAAAATAAGAAAGCAGCTGTAGCCCATTACCTTTGAGTATTTTGGCCAACAGACTAGCACCTTGGGAATTTATCCAGCATGCTTTTCAGAGGTATTCATACTCCTTTAAAAGAAAGCAAAATCATTAAAGGAAACCAAGAACATTAATGATTTAGGCCTTTTGTGTTCAGCACATAATATAAAATGAACTGAAAACTGAAAAGAAACATGTTTAATGATAATTAATACATTTTTATAATATTTTTGTCAAATCACTCACATCACACATTTCATAGGCAGCTTGGGAATATTTTGTATACTAGAGAGAGATAAAAAAGTATGTTCTGGAGTATGTGGAGGAATAAGAGGCCTGGATTTTGAAGTCTCCAGGAAATGATTCTGCATATATTGCACATAAGTACCAATGCTCTCAATTAGCAAGGCCTCATTTGGGATTTGGACATGTTGAGGAACACTGTGGGGCTAATTGGAGTGAATGGCAACAAGAGGTCAGCAAATGCACAAGAATTTTGTTCAAGTGCTTTTTTTAAACATTGCAAATTTGTGGTAAGAACAAGATCTCACCAACTTAGAATGCTTAATGGCAGATATTTTCTAGAAGGGATGAAGTGAGTTTAGGTAATAACAAATAGTTTGGTACATCAATTTTCTTTTGTTTTTAAAGGAAGTTTTTCCTTTCAACTCTTTTTAAATTAGTTTTCTGATCCCTGTAACTCTGTCCCTCACGTTTCCCCCTTCAAAATCTAATTCTTCCTATCTCCAGCATGTATAATCAAAGGAATACTTTCTGTCTTCTTTCATTGAGGGATTATTTCTTTTATTTAGGGACCATGTGACATTGTTCAAGAAGGATGAATTCTGTATCTAAAAAAGGTGACTAGTACAGTGAATTTCACAATTGTGACTAAGAATGAACTTGGTCATTCTCAGCATTGTTTGTGGCTGATCTTGAACCTGTTGAGGTTATAGATGCCCAGGAAAACTGTGGATGAGCCAGCCCTACTAGGATTCATGTAAGTAAAATAATTATTAGATGCATTATATTTCACCAGCCACAGAGAACATTCAAGAAATCTCACCTTAGGCTTTAGAAAGTCTTTTGTTTAAATTTAAAAACTAGAGGGGTAGGTGGAAGGGCAGGCAGAAATGGAGGGAGGGAGGAGGGATAAAGGGAGGAATAAAGTAGAGAGAGAGAGAGAGAGAGAGAGAGAGAGAGAGAGAGAGAGAGAGAAGCAGTATTTCTTTTTTCACCAAAGTTGAATTTTTTGGAAATTTGAGGCCTTCTGGTTGAATTCACAGTAATGACAGGGAAGAGAAAGTTCAAATAGGTATATCTCAGTCATGACATTAAAAGTGTAGCTTGACTGTTCTTGTGCCAGTATCAGGCAGTTTTGAAAACAATGGTTTTGTAGTATAGCTTGATATCTGGTATTGTGATCCCTCCAACATTGTTCTTCTTTCTCATGATTGCTGCACCTATTGGGGGTCTTTTTTTATTCCAGATGAATTTTTGAAGGATTTGTTCTGGGTCTTTGAAGAATGACATTGGTTTTTTAATGGGGATTGCATTGAATTTATAGATTGCTTTGGGTAATATGGACAATATGGATGTTGATTTTACCAATCCATGAACATGGTATATTCTTCCATTTGTTCATGTCTTCCTCTATCTCTTTTTTCAGCATCCTGAAATTTTCTGAGTACAGGTCCTTTATCTCCTTGGTTAAGTTTATTCCTAGGTATCTTAATTTTTTTGTTGCAATGGTAAGTGGGATTGCTTTTTAAATTTCTCTTTCTGTGAGTTTATTATTGGTGTATAGAAAAAACATAGATTTCTGGGTGTTAATTTTGTATCCTGCTACATTGCCGAATTCATTTATTTTTATTATTTTTAAAATTTTTATTTCTAATACATTGATTTTTAAAATACATATTTTATTGATTTTTTTTTAACAGAGAGAAAGCAAGAGGGATAGAAAGTTAGAAACATTCATGAGAGAGAAACATCAATCAGCTGCCTCCTGCACACCTACTATTGGGGATGTGCCTGAAACCAAGGTACATGCCCTTGACCAGAATTGAACCTGTGACCTCAAACTGGCTAGGGCCAAATTCTTTTATTAAGTCTAATAGTTTTTATTTTTTTATGAGTCTTTAGGATTTTCTATGTACAATATCATGTCATCTGCGAATAAGGACAGTTTTATTTCTTTTCCAATTTGGATGCCTCTTATTTCTTCTTCTTGTCTAATCACAATGGCTAGTACTTCCAGCACTATGTCAAACAAGAGTAGTGAAAGAAGGCATCCCTGTCTTGTTCCTGTTCTTAGGGGAAATGGTTTTAGTGTTTGCCCATTGAGGGTGATGTTGGTTGTGGATTTGTCATATAAGGCTTTTATTATGTTGAGGTGTGATTCTTCTTTTCCCACCTTGTTGTGAGTTTTTATCAAGAAAGGGTATTGGATGTTGTCAAATGCTTTTTTCTGCATCAATGAATATGATTATATGATTTTTATGGACCAGAACAGAGTTCTAAGAAATTGCCACAAGCCATTATGCCCAATTAATATTTAACAAAGGAGGCAAGACAATCTCTTCAATAAATGTATTTGGGAAAACTGGACAGATACTTGCAAAAAAATGAAACTAGATCACCAACTTACACCATGCACAAAAATAAACTCAAAATGGATAAAGGACTTAAATGTAAGATGTGAATCCATAAAATCTTAGAAAAAACCATAGGCAGCAAAATAGCAGACATTTGTCATAGCAATGTATTTAATGATACAGCTCCTAGGGCAATGGAAACTAAAGAGAAAAATTAACAAATAGGACTACATCAAAATAAAAAGCTTCTGCACAGCCAAAGAAACCATCAACAAAACATGAAAGCCCACTGCATGGGAAAACATATTTGCCAATGTTGTCTCCGGTAGGGGTTTAATCTACAACATTTACAGGGAACTCATACAACTCAACAAAAGGAAGAGAAACAATCCAATCAAAAAATGGTCAAAGGACCTAAATAGAGACTTTTTGAAAGGGGACATTTAGAAAGCCAAGAGACATATGAAAATATGCTCAAAGTCACTAATCATCTGAGAGATGCAAATCAAAACAATAATGAGGTACCACCTCATACCTTCAAGAATGGCCATAATTAAAAAAGCAACAAATGACAAGTGCTGGAGAGGATAAGGAGAAAAAGGAACCCTCCTTCATTTCTGGTGGGAATGCATACTGGTGCAGCCACTGTGAAAAATAGTATGGCGTTTCTTCAAAAAATTAAAAATGGAACTGCCATTTGACCCAGTAATATCACTTCTAGGAACATATTCCAAGAAAACAAAAACACCAATCAGAAAGGATATATGCAGCCCCTATGTTTATAGCAGCACAATTTACAATAGCTAAGATTTAGAAACAGCCTAAGTGCCCATCATCAGATGAGTGGATTAGAAAATTATGGTACATCTACACAATTAAACATTATGCTCTTATAAAAAAAGAAGGAATTCTTACCATTTGCAACAGTGTGGATGAAACTGGAGAGCATTATGCTAAGTGAAATAAGCCAGTCAATGAAATAAAAATACCACATGACCTTACTCATTTATGATAAAAAAAGAACATTATAAACTGATGAATAAAAATAGACAAGAGACAGAGAAGCATTGGACGGACTGTCAAACTATAGCGGGAAGGCTGGGGAGTGTTGTGGGGTGGGGTGATAAGAGATCAACTGAAGCACTTGTATGCGTGCATATAAACATAACCAATGGACACAAGACACTGGGGGTTTGGGAGGGGTGAGGGCATGTGCTGGTTAGTAGCGGAGGTCAGGGGAAGGTCAATGGGGAAAAAAGGAGATATATGTACTACTATTTGTAATTTAAACAATAAAATAAATGCAACTTTAAAAAAAAGTGGAGCTTGCGTATTTGCAAACAGCATGCTTTGAAATAGGGCTAAGCTCACGCTCTGGGGTAAGAAATAAGCTTGTGTTGAGAAGCCATCTGGGAAAACAGACTAATTTGAATTGAACCAAGCAGAGACCTTAAGCATTTCTTTAAAATGAGATCCAAGCTAAACAGTAGTATAAGCTGATGTTTACTTGTGGAGATGCCATGAATACTCCCCTAGTAGCTGTCATGATAAGTCCACACTGCTCCTGGAAGGAGCATAATTAACTGTTGTTTGCTTTGAAGTCTGAGGAAAGCTGCTTCCCACTGCAGTACGTCTATAACTTCTACAACTGTGGGGTAGATGTTCAGTGCCTCGATCACAGTCCCACTAACTCCTTTAGATGTGCAGGTTTCTTAAATGTATTCAAATCCCTGAAGCTGTTCTATGAGGTCTTTGAAGAAAGATGTTTAAAAGGTATGATTTATTTTTAATCATTAGATTATTAAGTAAGTTCATCAAAAACATGACTATAAGTCATGGATGTTTGTAGCTTTAAAAAAATATTGAGGGAGAGCTTTTTTTCAAATAGCTCTAGAAATCCTATATAATAAAAGGATAATATGCAAATTGACCCTAAAACTGGGAACAATTAGTTGCTATGACATGGACCACCAGGGAACAGTGCCTGCATTGACTGGTGGTCAGTGTGATTTCACAGTGGGAGGGCTACTCAGTCAGAAACTGGCTCATGGCTGGCCACCACAGAGGCTGTGGCAGGAGCCTCTCCAGCCTCTGTGGCAGTGCTTAGGGGAACGGGCCTAAGCCATCAATTGGACATCCCCTGAGGGTCCTAGACTGTGAGAAGGTACAGTCCAGGCTGAGGAACCACATGAGTGCACAAATGTTCATGCACTGGGCCTCTAGTAGATATAGAATTGTTAAATCAATACAGTTGTCTAGATAGTAGTATCACACTAAGAAACATGAATGAAAATATGCTGATTTTTAAAAATCTTGATACGGGAATCACTTTCAATTTTCTTAGAAACTTCCCCTTGGGGGGAAAATACATTTATAAAGATATTCAGGCTTAAGATTCAAAACAAATATGAGTTTAAACAAGTGTATATGTTGAAGGTAATAGGGAATAAAAAAACACTGAATGAACTATCTTATTTGTGTTTCATATGTAGCTCTCTGGCAATGTGACAGTTGGATCTCTGGAAGGGACTCTGGTTTCTGTATCTTAATCATTCAAGCCAAAGTGGATATAATTTTATTTGAGACTGCTGTAAAGAGAACATTATTAACATGATATTTTAAAAGATAATATTTCACAGTGTAATTTTGAAATGGGTTACTAAGATTGTTTGTAAAATTATGTTAGTTAAATTTATATACATTACATTGTAGTAAGAAGAATGCAAGTGTTTTCATGCTGACATTATTTGGTAGGGTTAGCAAAGAGTAATTGCCAGTTTGGATTTATCTATGTAGCCTACTTTCCATAATAAGTAGGGTTTATCTGTGTCTCCTCATGGATGGTGTAACCATGGCAGCCTGGCTTTTCAGGGATACAGGGAGGTGGAAAATGAAGCAGGACAACCAGCTGGAAGTGGATTTGCATCCACCCAACTCCACCCTCCACTTCCATTCAAGTGCCTGATGCTGCTGAAACGAGGTAAAATATGAATGGAATACAAGACTCCTGCATCTTTTACTTTTAATTTATTTTTTAAAGAAAAGCTTTTTTATTTGAATTGAATTTTAATTCAAAATAAAATACTCGATAGGGTAAAAATAAGAATAAGTTTATAGTATTCAGGTTTTATATCCTACTTTTTCTCAATGTCTTTTTGATATTCTTGAAATCTCTGTACATACTATATTTTGTTACTTTCATTAAAATTTTTGTTTTTTCATGTGTTACTATAATCAATGTTCTAGTGATGTTAATGGTGTCACAATAGTCTGTCTTTTATTTTTAATTTATCACCCTTTTTTCTTATTGAATTTATTAGTGTGACATTGGTTAACAAAATTATATAGGTTTCAGGTGTACAATTATATAAAAGACATCTGTACATTGTATTGTGTGTACACCACCCCAAGTCAAATCTCATCAAAGTCTTGTTCCACCACCATTTATCCCTCCTTTACCATCTCCTATCGCCCCCTTTTCCTCTTGTAATCCCCATACTGTTAAATATGTCTATGAATTTTTCCCCCTTAACCATTCACCTTTTTTTACTCAGCTCCAAAACCCCCTCCCTTGTGACAGCTGTCAGTCTGTTCTCTGTTCTATGAACCTATTTCTATTTTTTAATTTAATAAATCTTTATTGTTCAGATCATTACAGTTCCTCTTTTTTACCCCATAACTCCCCTCCACTCATTTCCCACCCCACTCTCTGCCCCCCCCAACTGTCCTCATCCATAGGTGTACGATTTTTGTTCAGTCTCTTCCCACGCCCCCCATACTCTTTTCCCCCCAAGAATTGTCAGTCCACTCCCTTTCTATGTCCCTCATTCTATTACATTCACCAGTTTATTCTGTTCATCAGATTTTTTATTCACTTGGCTTTTAGATTCACTTGTTGATAGACATGTATTTGTTGTTCATAATTTTTATCTTTAACTTTTTCTTCTTCTTCCTCTTCTTAAAGAATACCTTCCAGCATTTCATATAATACTGGTTTGGAGGTGATAAACTCCTTTAGCTTTTTCTTATCTGTGAAGCTCTTTATCTGCCCTTCAATTTTGAATGATAGCTTTACTGGGTAGAATATTCTTGATTGTATGTTCTTGCTATTCATCACTTTGATATTTCTTGTCACTCCCATCTGGCCTGCATAGTTTCTGTTGAGAAATCAGCTTAATCTCTTATAGGTAATTAAATGTTTTTCCCTTGCTGCTTTTAATATTCTCTCTTTGTCTTTTGCTCTTGGTATTTTAATTATGATGTGTCTTGGTGTGGTCCTCTTTGGATTCCTTTTATTTGAGGTCAGTATACTTCCTGGACTTATAAGTCTATTTCTTTCACTAGGTGGGGCAAGTTTTCAGTCATTATTTCTTCCAATAGGTTTTCATTATCTTATTCTCTCTCTTCTTCTGTAACCCCCATAATTCTGATGTTGGCATGCTTGAAGTTGTCCCAGAGGCTCCTTATATAATCTTCACAATTTTGGATTCTTTTCTCTTCTTGCTTTTCTGGTTGAGTGTTTTGTGCTTCTTTATATTTCAAATTTTTGACTTGACTCTTGCTTTCCTCTATTCTGCTATTAGGTCTCTGTATAATATTTTTTATTTCAGTTAGTGTATGTTTAATTTCTTATTGATCCTTTTTAATCTCCTCTTGGGTCTTGCTAAATTTATGAATCTTTTCTAGGAAATTCTTGAAAAACCTTATAACCGTGGCTTTGAACTCTATATCTAGTCATTTGTTTTCCTCCATTTCTTTTGTTTGTGATCTGTTCCTATGTCTCCACATTTTCACTATGCCAGGAGAACTTCTGTGTTGGAATCAGACTTATGATACAAGACTTGCAAAACTGCAAATGCCTCTCTGTTGAGCTTGGATGGTTGGAGTTTTAGAGCGCCTTGGTTTCCAGTCAGCCCTGCCCTATGTGGCCCTTGGGTCTCAAGTGTCTCTTCATAATTGCTGGAGCCTTCTTGTGTGCATGTGCATGCGTGTTTCTAGCCCACTGCCTTTTTTGGCTCCCCTGCACTCCAGGATCCATATGTGTCTCAGTCCCCAGGATCTCACCTGAAACTTAGGTTTAGTGGAGTTAGAAGTGGTTCAGTTGGGAGGCTCTGTCTCCTGCCCACTTGAGCAAGCCAATGGCAAATCAGCATTATGTCTTCTGGGCACAGTGGTGTGCCTGCCTCCAGACCTCTGCCCTTTCATGGCTCCCCTAAATTTCTGGGCACTCCTCCCTTTTCACTGTCCAGACTCCCCTGTATGAGTCTTGCCTGGACCTGGGGTTCAGTGCTGTAGGATAAGGGAGTCAGTGCAGTTGGGAGTCTGCATCTCCCTCCAGGCAGAGGAAGCCAGCCAGGTACTCTGCTGTCTGCTCTCTCCATGCTTGCATCTGCATACCTTAGCTTTTTGCAGCTCCTCCAATTCTCCATGAGCCCCTCTCTTTACTTCCAGTTGTAGAATTTCCACTCAGCCAACTTTCCTGTGGTTCTGGATGATGTCTGTTCTATCTTTTAGTTGTTTTAAAATTGTTGTGTGAGGCAGCAGTTTAGGTGTTCACCTATGCTGCCATCTTCTCTCCTCTTTAATTTCTGATCTTGTTTATTTGAGTCCTTTCTTTGCTTCTTGGTGAACCTAGCTAGAGGTTCATTAATCTTGTTTATCCTTTCAAAGAACCAGCTCTTGGTTTTATTGATCTTTTGTATTGTTTTTTTGCTCTCTATGTCATTTATCTCTGCTCTGATCTTTATTATTTCCTTCCTTTTGCTTACACTGGCCTTTGCTTGCTGCTCTCTTTCTAACTCTTTAAGTTGTGTGTTTTTTTTTGCAGTAGGCTTGTAGAGCTATAAACTTCACTCTCAAGACTGCTTTCACTGTGTCCCACAGATTTTGGATTGTTGTATTTTTATTGTTGTTTGTTGCCATGATGTTTTTCATTTCTTCTTTGATCTCTCTGGTAACCCAGTCATTGTTCAATAGCATGCTATTTAGCCTCCAGGTGTTTGACTATTTTCTATTGTTTTTACTGTAGTTAATTTCCAATTTTATGCCATTGTGATCTGAGAAGATGCTTGACATGTTTTCTATCTTCATGAATTTGAAAAGATTTGCCTGAGACCAAATATATGGTCTTTCTTTGAAAATGACCCATGTACACTTGAGAAGAATGTATATTCTGTGGCTTTGGGATGAAATGTTCTGAATATGTCAATTAATTCCATCTGGTCTAGTGAGTCATTTAGGATTGATGTTTCTTTGCTGATTTTTTGTTTAGAGGATTTTTTCAATGGTGAGAGTAGAATATTAAAGTACCCCACTATTATTGTATTACTGTCAATCTCTCCCTTGGTATCTTCAGACATTTTTTTTATGTATTTGGGTGCTCCTATATTGGGTGCATATATATTTACCAGAATTATTTCTTCTTGTTCGATGGTTCCCGTTAGTATTATGAAGTGGCCTTTCTTATCTCTTTTTATGTCCTTCACTTTGAGATCTAATTTGTCAGATATAAATACTGCTACCCCAGCTTTTTTCCCCTATCCATTCTCCTGAAAAACCTTTTTCAATTCCTTCACCATCAGTCTATGTGCATCTTTTATTCTGAAGTGAATTTTTTGAAGACAGCAGATATATGGATCATGTTTTGTTATTCACTCAGTTATCCCATGTGTTTTGATTGGGGCATTTAATCCATTTACATTTAAAGTTATTATCAATAGGTACTTGTTTGTCACCATTTTTTCATTTTTAAACCTATGTTCCTCCTTTGCTTTCTATTTCTTCTTTTTTACAGTAGACCCTTTAGCATTTCTTGCATTGCTGGTTTGGTGGTAATAAACTCTCTTAGTCCTTTTTTTGTCTGTGAACCTCCTGATTTCACCCTCAATTTTGATCAATAGGCTTGCTGTGCACAGTATTCTTGGATTTAGATCGTTGCTTTGCATGGCTTTGTATATTGGATTCCATTCCCTTTTGAACTGATATGTTTCTGTTGAGAAATCAGTTGCTAGTCTGTTGCTAGTCTGTTGGGGAATCTTTTGTAGGTAACTTTCTATCTCTCTCTGGCCACTTTTAAGATTCTTACTTTGTTGTTGGTGTTTGCCACTTTAATTTTGATGTGCCTTGGTGTCAGTCTTTTGGGATTTATTTTATTTTAAACTCTGAGCTTCTTGGATTTGTGTGAGTTTTTTTTTTTCTTACCAATATCAGGGAAGTTTTCTGTCATTATTTCTTCAAACAGGTTTTCTATTCGTTGCTTCTCTTCCTCTCCTTCTGATACCTCTGTTATGCGAATGCTATTTTGTTTCATGTTATTCCAAAGTTCCCTTAGACTCTCCTCCTGCTTTTTATTTTTATTTTCTAGAAGCTGCTCTGCTGGATAATTTTTCCTATCTTGTCTTATAGCTCACTGATGCAGACCTCTGCTTCTTCTAATCTACTGTTGATGCTTTCTATTGAGTTCTTTATAGTAGCAATGTCATTTTTCATTTCTTTTTGGTTCTTCTTCATTTCCTCTTGGTTCTTACACATATTATTGAATTTGTCTTCCATTCTTTTCTTTCACCTTATGACCATTTCTCTGACTTCTTTTTCTGACAGGTTGCTTGCCTCCATTTCATTTATTTCCTTTTCTGGTGATGCCTGCTCTTCTTTGATATGTGGGCTGTTTTCTTTTATCCCCATGTTCTCTCTTCTCTGGTTATTTGATTATACAGTGGTACCTCGAGATACGAGTTTAATTCATTCCATAACCTTGAGTCGTGGGAAACTATGAGACGCTTGAGTTGCGGTAAACTGGTGGGTTGTGTGCAGCCGGCTCATCCGTGCGATTACTCCTATCTCAACTGTTGCTCGTATTTCAAAGCAAAAATCGCTCGCTTGACAGCTCGTATCTCAAAAATCTTATATTTTAGGGCACTCGTATCTCAAAGTACCACTGTATAGTTCTCTCTCTCTCTCACTCTCTTGTTGATGCAAAGGCACAAAGTACAATACAAAAAGGCATAAAACACCCAGAACTGAACCCAAATGTTTTCATGATAGTAATAACCCCCCCAAAATGTATCCACCAGAGAAAAGAGATTTTGAGGATAAGAAAGAAAGAAGAGGAAAAAAAAGAAATAAAGGAGAGAAAAAAGGAGTGCAAAAATGAAATTGGGGAAAGGAAAAATAAGTAAGAGAGAAAAGTAAGAGAATGAAGAAGAAGAGGGAAAAAAAAAAAAACTCTATGGGGAGGAAACTCCAATAGAACAGCCACTAATCCCAACAAATGCCAGCAACAAATATCTAGAGATGAATGCAAACTACAAACAACAACTAATATCAGGCAAGTTGATGGAAAACAGAAGAAAAAAACAAACAAACAAAAACAAAGCAAACAAAAACAATACAAAAATAAAAGGCAAAACAATCTCACAAACATAAAAAAAAAACAATATTATCAACAATCAATCAAAGAACAACAAAAGGAGAGAGAGTTGGATACAAAGTTGGACAGTGAAGAAATAGAAGAAAGTGTTTTCTATGGACTTAGAGCAGGGGATTGTAAATTAGATATATACAAGTAGGGTGAAGTTTTAACAGGGTGTAAAAAGAAGGGATAGTGAAAATCTAAGGCAGGAATAGGATAAGAGAAACAGGACAAACAAAGGGGAAAGGTGAGGAAGAGAATGTTGGCATAAAGATAAAGTTGAGATAGAGCAAAATGGTGCTAAAGGAAAGATGAAAATAGAATGTAAAACACTAATCCTAAAATAAAATAAAGAGAAAATTAAATGACACTTCAAAACAAAGGTGAAATAGTATTATTAATAATATTGATTAAAAATAAAAGTGTAATAGTTAAAAAGGTAAAATCAAGTGAGGAAAAAAAGAGAAAAATTAGTTTCTTAAGTAAGAGATGAAAAAAAAAGGTGTAGTAGTGAAGGTCATTCACTTTCTCTACTATTCTGTTTGGCACACCTGTTTCCTAGTCAGGCCAGTATTGAAGTTCTCTGCATTCCACTGCTCGTCAGTGCTGTAGGCCACAGTCCTGATTTTCAAGCCAGCAGTACTTGTGTCTTATACTCTTTTATTTGTGTTTACACAAGAGTCAATTTGTGAATCAACCCGTGGGTAGCCATGTTTCTGAACTGACTTCTGGGTCTATAGGTCCTCTCTAGTTAGTACTTAGATTTTGTTTTCCTTGTTGAACTTAATGCTGGTTTTGGGGACTGGGCTGCCCCAGAGCTGGATATCTGATACTTATTCCCCTCTCTGACATCCCGGTTCCACCAAAACAACTTTCCCCTACAGTCTCCCAGAGTGTCCCCAATTGGGTGATCCTATGTATTGGGCTTAGCAATCAAAAGCAAGGATTTAAAGAGGGAAAAAACATGAGCCAGAGCAAGTGTGCACTCTCTGGTAATGCAGCCCAATCTGTGCAGTCTTTTTCCCGTTGGGTCCAAGCAGCCAGCACACTGTTAAAATCCCTAGGCTGCCCATTTCCTCCCAGTTCAGCTATGGGCCACTTTCTAGAGTTCCCTTCTGTTAGAAACCTTGTGGATCCCTTTCCACACTTGCAGATCACTCCGGCCCCAACAGCCACGGATTCTTTCTGGGCGTGCATTTCTCTCTCTTGCCTGGACCACAGACCTCACCTTGTCCCAGATAAAATCTGACCTTTCTGTGAAGAGGCACAGGCAGAGCTCCTCCAAATCTGCATGCCTGCATCACTTGGGGACAGTTTCCACGGTTTGTCACTGTTCATTGGGTGCCGGTGTTATAGATTCTCAGATTTTCAGGCTTCTGACAACATCCACTTTCCCCTTCAAGATGGTGTGGTCTCTATGTCAGAGCTGATCACTCCAGGAGAGATCCCAGCAACAGTGGAGGTTGCCTGTTTAGGGGCACCCCATCCTGCTATGACCCACAGTCCCTTGGAGTATAGCTATCCCTCAACTCACAAACAAACACTCCCAGTGCAACTACACACCCTTTCTGTATTCTCTCATTCATGCACAATCTTGCATTTGCCTTCCCATCAGTAGCCATCTTCCTTCTCTATTCATTATTTATGGCCCAAGGACAAAGGTAAAAGTGTAGCAAAGGCCTGGGGTGATACATGGGTTGGGTGGAAGGGGAAAAAGTGGGGGAAAATAGGAGACATCTATAATACTGTCAACAACAAAAACAACAAAAAGATTCATGTACAAACCATGATGTTTTTAATGTAGTTACTAATCCTACAAAGTGGTTTTAGATTGAAAAGGGATACTTTATACACACACACACACACACACACACACACACACACATATACTAGAGGCTTGGTGCATGAAATTCATGCACAGGGCGGGGGATGGGGATTTCCCTTAGCTCAGCCTGCACTCTCTCCAATCTAGGACCCCTTGAGGGATATCCGACTGCCCATTTAGACGCTGATTTCCGGTGGGAGTCCCTCTCACTATCAGGACTGCTGCCTTCCAACTGCTTACTGGCCTGCCTTCCTGATTGCCCCTAACCTCTTCTGCCTGCCTGTGGGAACCTCTTTCCATGTCCTGCATGGTTCAGGGTTCCCGGTTCAGGGTTCGGGTTCTGAAGGAGGCCACACACAAACGAAATAAGATACTAGAAAACATTAATTTGGCGATATTGGGGGGCCAGGTGGGAGCCTTCCTCTAGTGGAAAGGACTTCTCTGGCCTTTTTCTCCCTTTTATTAAGGCTTTGGGACACACCCCTAGCCTTTAGGCAGGAAATAACAAAAACAGAAATTAACATGAAACAAACAGGTAGAGGTTACTTCAGCCAATAATGTTTTAACTAAACAGTGAGTAATTAGCTCTGACCTTTCAGAGCAATTAAGGTTGACCAGCCTTCTGGCCTCCTGTTTACATCCATTTAGTGAGAACAATATTTGGTTTCCGACATCTCCCCCGTTTTCTTTTCCTCTAAAAAATCTTGCATATGCAGACTAGAAATAAATATTAAGAACAAAAAATAAGACAAACAACAATGGCTATGCTAAGAGGTAAATGAATAAGTCTATAGTATCTTTCTTTCTGGACCAACAGTCCTTTGAGTCCCAGTTTCAATGTCCAACAGTTTTTTGAATGTACATATTAACAATGATATTTCAGTTCTGGATGGTGGACAAATGGTGGCAATGCAGGCCTGACCCTCTCTGGTTTGGTCTTGGGCAACCTGCATCGATGCACAGCTGCTGACTGTTAGGATGGCAAGGTGTCCTCAGCATCTTCCATCTCCGGACTGTTTCTCTTCTCGTCTTCATAGCTGGTGCATTCTCTGTTGTAGGAATTCACATGGTCTTGGAGCTGTTTTTCTGAAAATATATAAACATTCTTGACCAAAAGTTAGTAAAGGAATTTTTTCTATAAATTTGACTTTGGATCCTTTTTATTTTTGCCCAAATGATTTTTCTTAGGCTTATTTTAATACTACATATGTTTTTCATGGTTGTCTTGCTGTTAAATAAAAAAAATTTTTTTTCTAGATGTAATTTGCTTACAGGATGCTTTTCCTTATATAATATTACTGTACTATTACCCTTTTTTGATTTAATTATGAGGCTTTTGGAAAATTTTTATAATGCAAATATGACTGCTTTATGTTTATTGCATGTTAAGTAATTTTTCTATGCGATGAACTACCAATAGAAATTTTAGTTAATACTTTAGAAACAACTTTTTTCCAGTATCCTATTTCAATTAACCAATTAAGTTAATTTGAAAATTTAACTACTATTTTATTGTTAAATTTAATATTCTAACAACAATCTTAGTTTTATCCTGTAAATATTAGTGGAACGGATTATTTGCATTCTTGAGTAGGCCCTGAGCATTCCTGGTGTTAAGTTGGATTTAGAATATAGGGCAGCTGTCAGCCAAGTCTATCTGTTGCTGGGTCCCAATCTGAGCTGCTCCAAATCTTTGTCTGTCTTCTGTGTCCCAAACAGAGCTGGGCCAAATCTCTGTCTTGTTACCTGGGTCCCAATCGGAGCTTTACAAGAATCATCTCTGTTAAAGCCTTGAAATTTTAACATGGAAAAAACCATCAAATATATATATATATATATATATATATATATATATATATATATATTCATATATGATTTAAAGATTATAATATTTTTTATAATTATCTTAAGATATCAATTATATTTTTAAACTGTCAGTTGGGAATCACAAAATTAATCCTTTTTTATTAGACCAAACAACAACGTATTTTGAATTCCTAATTATTAGAGAAATTTTATTTTATTTTCTCCCAATTTAATTAGCATTTAGCTGAAAACCTTGATTAATAACACGTAATCTTCTCCTTTTGGTTCCTTTATGCCATTTTTCTTAAAAAATAAAGACCAGTTCTGGGTTATTCTTTTTCTGCAGCTTTTGCAGAGAGATTCCAGCTTAAAACCCTGTCTAATATGTCCAAAAGGTGGACAATTGCGCGCATTTCTTTTTAAGCCGAGCTTCTCTCCTCACGAGTACAGAAATTCTAGACACATCTCTAAATTTTTAAAACTTTTTCATGGTGAGAAAGGAGACTCTAGATTAGTATACTGGGAAAGTGGACTTTCATATTGGATTGCCACAGTGTCTCTCTTCCTCCATATACTGCTTACTTCAGGGGGGAAAGCATCAGTAACAGATCTGGCTGAATTTCTTTTCATGCTTAAAAGATAAAGACAGATCTTAAATTTTTTCTTTCTTTTTCGCTTTCCGAAGTAATAACTAGCACCTAATTTGGCCAAGATTAGCATTTCCCTTCAAGTTCTCTTATAATTTTTAAATGAAACCTTCAGTAATCTCATTGCAGGAGAGCAGAGAGCCTTGCCCTCTCCTGCCATCTTTGAATTTCTCTACACCAGAGGCGGTTTCAGCAGTGGAGTTTCACTTATTACAGATTTCAGATTCCAAATGCAAACTAAGATTTTAATTTGAACAAGAAACCACATTATTTAAGCATGCAAACCAAAAGTCTATAATAAAGTTTACTTTTTTATTTATAACCTAATTCTTCCCCATTAGCCTGGCTGCAAAAGACGTTCCCACCCTACTTACAGATCGCGACTCTGTAGTTAATCCGTGGGCTTTGCGTACATTGAATTCCCCTCACCTTTTCCTAGGTGAATCTTCCCTCACCATTTTCCTTGGTGAATTTTCCTTCCTTCACTCTTAGGCGAATAATACCTTCTCCTCCAGACGTCCCGGGGTCAGGTGCCAGATGTGAACACCTCTTTCCGCATTCCCTGTTGGGCGCCAAATGTGGGAACCTCTTTCCACGTCCCACGTGGTTCAGGGTTCCCGGTTCAGGGTTCGGGTTCTGAAGGAGGCCACATGCAAACAAAATGAGAGACTAGAAAACATTAATTTGGTGATATTGGGGAGCCAGGCGGGAGCCTTCTTCTCGTGGGAAGGACTGCCACTTGCTCTGGCCTTTTTCTCCCTTTTATTAAGGCTTTGGGACACACCCCTAGCCTTTAGGCAGGAAATAACAAAAACAGAAATTAACATGAAACAAACAGGTAGAGATTACTTCAACCAATAATATTTCAACTAAACAGTGAGTAATTAGCTCTGACCTTTCAGAGCAATTAAGGTTGACCAGCCTTCTGGCCTCCTGTTTACATCCATTTAGTGAGAACAATATTTGGTTTCCAACACCTGCCAGCCTGATCACTCCCTAAACACTCCCCTGATAGCCTTATTGATGCTTAACTGCTGTCCTGCCAGCCTGGTTACTCCTAACTGCCTTCCCCTGAAGCCTGGTCACTCCTAACTGCCCTCCTAGGTAGGCCTAGCTCCCCCCTAACTGCCCTTCCCTGCAGTCCTGGTCACCCCCAACTTCCCTCCCCTGCTGGCCATCTTGTGGTGGCCATCTTGTGTCCACATGGGAGCAGGATCTTTGACCAAATGGGTGCAGCCATCTTGTGTGTTGGAGTGATGGTCAATCTGCATATTACTCTTTTATTAGATAGGATAGAGGCCTGGTGCACAGGTGGGGGCCAGCTAGTTTTTCCTGAAGGGTGTCCCGGATCAAGGTGGGTATTCCCTTGGGGCATGGAGCAGCCTGGGTGAGGGGCCTGTGGTTGTTTGCAGACCGGCCCTGCCCCCTGGTGACCCAAGTGGAAGCCCTGGTATCTGGGATTTATCTTATATAATTGAAACTTTGAAGTCTTAAGCGGAGGCCTGGGCCAGCAAGGGCTATAGAAGCTAGGCTTCCTTATCGCCAGGGGCAATCGGAGCATCCTGATCTCTCTACCTTCATGGCTGTTGCCATTTTTGTTTTGCATTTATTTATCTTTTACAATTGCAACTTTGTAGCTTTGAGTGGACGCCTGGCTGGCCAGGGTGTGCAGAAAGCTTGGCTTCTTCCATCACTGGGGAAACCCAAGCCCCCATCCTACTCTCTCCATGGCTGCAGCCATCTTGGTTGGGTTAATTTGCATACTCGCTCCTGATTGGATGGTGGGCATGGCTGTGAGTGTAGCAGGTTAATTTGTATTACTCTTTTATTAGATAGGATATTAGAGGCCTGGTGCATGAATTCACACATGGGTGGGGTCTGCCCAGCTTGGCCAGATGGAGGGAACATGGGTGATTGTCAGCCTGCCTACTGGTCGAATTCCTTGACTAGGGGACAATTTGCATATTAGTCTTTTATTATATAGGATTATTATATAGAATATATACTGAGTGGCCAGATTATTATGCATTCAGAGATCATAATAATAATCTGGCCACTCTATATATACTAGAGGCCTGGTGCATGAAAATCTGTTCACTTGGAGGCCAAGCGGTCCCTCAGCCTTGCCTGCACCCTTTCACAGTCTGAGACTCCTCAGGTAAGATCCTAGGCCTGGTCTGAGATCAGGGCCTATTGGGACTTCCCTTCCCTTGGCTATAGGCAGCTGGCCCCACCCCCACTGCTGCCACTACTTGCTATCTGTGCTATGCTGACGCCCTCCCCTGCCACCAGTGGCCTCCCTCTGCAGGCAACAACCTGGGATGCAATAGCTTGGCTGCCTTGGGCCTCCCTCCTTCTTTTCAGGGAGGTGGGGCAAGCCCTGTGAGGGCCATCTGCCTACCTGATCACCCCTAACTGCTGGAATGCCTACCTGATCATCCTAATCACTGCTTTGCTTACCTGATCACCCTTAATCACTCTGCCTGCCTGCCTGATTGCCCTAAATGCTTGTTTGAGGGAAGGGCCAGCCCAGTGAGGAGCCATCTGTCTACCTGATCTTCCCTAACTGCTGGTCTGCCTACCTGATCACCCCTAACCCCTCTGCCTGATTGCCCCTTACCACTTGCTTGGGGTGAGGCCAGCACTGACATCTGGTTGGTCAGCCTCTGGTCATTATGACCCAAGGTTTTTATATATTAGGATACACACACACACACACACACACACACACACACACGAGGTGCACCTGCATGGGGGTGGGACCCCACACCCTAGACTTGCCACATGAGGTGCGAGACCCATCAATGCACTTCCTGGTGAGTCCAGTTATTACGTCATGAGGACATCATGACTATTTGCATATTAGCCTTTTATTATGTAATATACATATATGTATATAAAACAAAAGAAAGGGTAATATGTGAATTGGTCAGGTCACCCTCATGCAATGACTGAACAGTAGGCTGCGTGGGGTGAATAGGCTCATAGGAGGGGGCAGTCAGGGGTGACTAGGCTGGTGGGGGAAGGCAGTTGAGGTGACCAGGCTGGTGGGGAGGGGAAAGTTAGGACAAACAGTATGGCAGGAAGAGATGGTTAGAGGTGATCAGGGAGGCAGGGAGAGAAATTAGGTGCAACCAGGCAGGTGGGTAAGGAGGTGAGTGGTTAGAAGCCAGCAGTCCCAGATTGTGAGAAGGATCAGGACTAAACTGACAGTCAGACAGCCCCCGAGGGGTTCTGTTTTGGAGAGGGTGCAGGCAGAGCTGAAGGGACGCTCCTCCCAATGCATGGATTTCGTGCACCAGGCCTGTAGTGTGTGTGTGTGTGTGTGTGTGTGTGTGTGTGTGTGTGTAATCAGCTTTCTCCTAATTTTTTCTTGTATGATTAAGGAAAATTTATTCTACTATAATTTGAACATTTGGGAAGATTCTACACCCATAGCTTCAACTAATTAAATAATACATTTATTTATAGAATACCAATGTATACTGAAAAAGGTTTTGTGTGGGTTTGACTAAAAATCATAGATTTATAGGCATGATTTTACTCCATTTAAAAAGATATGTATTTAATGAGGCCCTTCCAAAATTGTTCCTCATATGGGAGGAATTTTTTCTTCACATACCCATGGTTTGTCTCACTTATCCATTAGCTCTAACACATGGTCTTATATACTGTATATGTAGCTCTGAATGTTATCCAGTGTCCCAAGGACCTATTTTATTTTAATTTGGAAAATTTATTATAGCAGTTTACTGAGTTTTTTTCCTCTATGCTCTGAACTTTCAACATAAGAAAATTTTTAATTAAAACTGGGAGGAAGATATGGGGGATAGAGAGAGAATATATTAATGAGATACCTTAGCCCTCTATTCATCTCTTGGATGAAAATTCATATAAAACCTGTTGTGATGTTTTGGGATATACTTCTCACCAGACATAGATGGTGTTGTTCATTAGTTCATGTGTTTTAATCTTATTTATTTAAAATATTTATTTTCATTTTAACTGCATAAGATTCCTTTTGCATTTACATAAATTTGGTTATCTTTTTAAAATTTTTTCAATATTTTTTATAAATCTCAATTGCATGCTAAAGAGGACATTTCTATCCCTTAAGGTGAAAGTGATAATCTTTCTTTGATCATAGGATATCTGTCTCTAGGACTCTAGTTTTAGTTCACTTTACCAAAGTCCAAAACAAACAAACAAACAAACGAACAAACAAACAAAAAACACACACATCTAAATTCAAGAATGCTTAAGAGGAATTTGTAGAGAAGTGTCCATAGAGTCCTTAGTTTATACCCCAAGAAACTGATTTTCGTATTGAATTGCTGATCTAAAGTAAAAACTTCAAGTGGACTTAGAGGAACATACTCTATGTAGCTTTGAACCTGCTTGATCCTGAGCTCTGGATCACCATACTCCTGGAGGTATAGGACTGTGCATATGTACAGATGGTGAACAATTGAGTCTTTTTTTTTTTGTAGGACCCAAAGTGCTAAATCAAGGGTAGAAATTAAACACTTAAAATGGCAGTGAGGAAAAACAATGGCAGAGGGAAGCAAACAGAGGGAAGGTAAATTCTAAGAGTAAGTGGACAAGGTGAGAGCACCCTAGCTCCAGTGACTCTGTCACTCATGGGCTAAGTGTCCCAGAGTAAGTTCTCTGAGACTCATTTTCCCTATATTTATTTATTTATTTTTATGTTTTGGCCTTGCTTTTATTTTTCCCCCTATAATTAAAGTAATCAGTAGAATGGTTCTTGGAAGTGTCCAGGAAGAATGCAGAAAGGGAGAGGGGCAAAGTAGTTGAGGCTTTGGGTTCCCACTTAGGTTTCAACCTGAGCAGGTCAGTTTTATTTTATTTTATGTATTTGACTTCATTGTAAGACCTTGTTTGAAGAAAGCAGAAAATATCTTGTTTGATCTAGCAAAATAAAACACAACAAAACAAGGCAAACAAAAACCTTTTGAAAATCATTAGGCTAGATCACACATATCAAACTCAGAGGCTAATGTGGGCCACATAAACAAGGACTAAGTTTATGTGGCTGCAAGAAAACAAAAGCTTCAATTTTCATAGAAACCTAGGTTTATTTTGATAGAGACACGTTGAATACAAAGGGCTGAAATAATTGAGTAATCATTAACATAAAATAACATTTTAATAAAAATTAGTATTTTTTTGAATATTAACTTACCAGAAACTGAATAACTGCACAAATTAATAAGTGTAATGCAAGTAATCCTATTTTTCTTGTTTTCTGAAAGTGAAATATTTCCTGTTGTGCACACCAAACAAGTCTGTAAAGACTAATGATATGGCAATCGGCTGGTAAAATATTTGTTGTTAGTATTAGTGGAGAGAAATGGTATGCATGCACATAAGGCAGGTAAGGGAAATGATTGCAACATGATTATAATAATAAGTCATTAGTGAATGTTGTAGTTTGTAATTAATAATTATGTATAGTTATGACATTTTTATTAAAATGTTTCTTATATACTGTTACATTGGTTGGGCCACAAAAATATTTATTGTGGGCCGCATTCAGCCTCTGGGCTGCAAGTTTGACATGCTTGGGCTAGATGATTTCTAAATTTCTTATTACTTTTAGAATCCTGTGAGAGTCGAGATAGTGGTATATGTTGCTTTTCTGCCCGTATCAATGATGAATTCCTTCTGATGTTCCTGCAATCATCTGGTGACTATTATGACAAAGCTCAAAGCTGTCAGAGGATACCATAGAGCTTAGACATCAAGCCAGTCCACAGGCAGCCAAGCAGAGGTGGGTCCTGCAGGCATCCTTTAATTTCAGGATCAAGCCTCACCTGTGGCTACACTGTCTTCCAGAGTTTTCAGTCCAGTTAACAAATTTGCCCCTCCCCCCTTTTTTTTTGTTTAAGTCATTTAAAGTTGTTTTCTGCTTTTTGCAACCAAAAGATTCTAATTGACTCAGATAGTGTTAAAAAGATAGTCAACAAATGTTAATTGAGATGTTGTAGAGTATAAAATAATAAATGTCTGAAATATAGGTCAAGGAACTCTTTTTTTAAAAAATCTCTTTGTTTGTTTGTTTGTTTGTTTGTTTATTAATATAACATGCAATAATCCTAAATATTTTAAGAAAAGGATATTAAATATAATAATGTTACATGCAATGAACATTGATATCTCAAGAAAAAAAATATTTTAAATATGATAATACTAGAAGCCTGGTGCACAAAATTTGTTCATGGGGTGGTGGGTCCCTCAGCCCAGCCTGCACCCTCTCTAATCTGGGACCCACCAAGGGATGTCCGACTGCCTGGTAGGATCAGGCCTAAACAGTCAGTCAGACATCCCTATCACAATCCAGGACTACTGGCTCCCAATTCCTCGCCTGCCTGCCTTCTTGATTGCCCCTAACCGCTTCTGGCTGCCAGCCTGATCACCCTCTAACCATTCTCCTGACAGCCTGATTGATGCCTAACTGTTTCCCTGCCAGCCTTTTTGCCCCTAACTGCCTTCCCCTGCAGGCCTGTTCAGCCCTAACTGCCCTCCTCTGCAGACTTGATTACCCACAACTGCCCTCCCTTGCAGGCCTATCTCCTCCCAACTGCTCTCCCCTGCTGGCCAGATCACTGACAACTGCCCTCCCTTGCAGGCCTGGTCCCTTCCAACTGTCCTCCTCTGTGGACCACCTTGTGGTGGCCATCTGTGTCCACATGGAGAAACCATCTTGTATGTTGGAGTGATGACCAATCTGCATATTAGTCCTTTATTAGATAGGATAGAGGCCAAGTGCATAGGTGGGGGCCAACTGGTTTGCCCTGAAGTGGGCATCTAGGTTAGGGTCAGGCAGCAGTGTAGCGGGGTTGAGGGCTGCACTTGGATGGAACTGTACTCTAGGAGGGTTGAGCAGTAAGCTTTGACAGTGAGTCATACATGCATTGCTCATCCATCTATCAGGAGGCTGTTTTAGGACCCCCTCAATGGCATTCGGGGTTGTAATCCAGATCTCCTGTCCTAGGGTCAGTTTGTCGGCATACAGAGTCAGCAATAGCCAGCCGGCCCTAGGAACTCCCTTACTTCTCTTTGGGGGATGGGGGCAGGGATCTTTAGGACAGTTTCTTTTCTAGCATCTGATTACCACTGCTGTCCACCCTTCAGGATGTATCCCAGGTAACTCACCCTCTCTTGGCATATTTGAGCTTTTTTGCAGAGGCCTGATACCCTAAGGTCCCCAGGGTGGCCAACATCTTCGGCAGTATTGGCAGCAATCAAGATGTCATCTATGTACTGAAGGAGGGTAAGAATAGAGTGCTCTCTCCTGTAGTCACTGAGGTCTTCCTGCAGTGTCTTGTGGAAGATGGTAGACTAATTCTTGAACCCTTGGGGCAGTCGCGTCCAGGTTAGTTTCCCATTGTATCCCTCCCCCAGGTTGTGCCATTCAAAGGCAAACAGGTTGGCTTTGAGATGCTAGCGGCAGGCTGAAGAAGGCATCCTTCAAGTCTAATACAGTATACCAGACTCTAGAGGGTGTCAAGGAACTTAGGAGAGCGTATGGGTTAGGAACAGTTGGATGTATACCCATGACTCTCTTATTTACTTCCCGGAGGTCCTGCACCAGTCGATAGTCATTGGTGTGAGGCTTTCTGACTGGGAGGAGAGGGGCTGTTCCAGGAAGATTAGCAGGGGACTAGTACCCCTAGACTTTGCAGTCTCCTGATGTGAGGCTGGATTCCCTTCCGGGCCTCCTGGGACATAGGATACTGCTTGACTCTTATTGGGCCTTCTCCAGGCTTTAGCTCCACGAGGATTGGGGCCCTGTGAGCAGCCAGTCCAACTCCCCCCGTCTCTTGGCAGATGAGACAACCAGAAAACTACACTACGACCACTGTAGTAGTGCTCCCTTTCGAAGCCTGAGATCCAATCTGTGGAGAAAAATGACTTTTAGTCAGCCTGGAAAGATAAGGGTGTGTAGGGAGATTTCCTGGATGGCCACCTGAAAGAAAAGATCTAATCCAGTTACAGATGCTAAAATAAAATAACACATTAATGATAACTTCAGCCTTAGTTTAGCCTTAGATGGCTCACATTGGACTATGATGTCATAGGCAGGGACAGGGCTTGTAGTCTCTCTGCCCTGCTGAGCTGTAAGCCTTGTCCCTGGAAGTCTCCAACCATCAAAAGAGATAAGAAAACCATAAATAAAAATTCTTTGTTCTTTGAAATATCACAAATTCATGCCTAGGACTTTAAAATTTAATATAGCAAATTCACAAATCAGGACAAAATGAAACCATTACTTATACAAAATTAGAGAAGAATTTTTATTAGCTAAATGTGCTGACTCCCTCTCTGACAGAGAGCAAAAACTCAGAAAAAGAATTCCAGCAGCTGCTAAATACCTTTGCACTCTGTCACAGCAGGTCCATCTCAAAACAAGTGAAATAGAAAGAAAGAATTCTCAACCAATGTCCACAGAATAAAACAGAGAAATATAGACACAGACAAACAAAGGGCACCCAAGAAAGTCTTACAACTCCATAGAAACAAAACCCAAAACTGGATGATGGCCGTGATGAGGACAATTAGACAGACAGACAAAAGACAACCCTGTGGGGGTTTCTACTCATCTACCTTCTGAACCAAATTCTACCTTATGGGTTGAAACTACAGTCAGAGAACAGCATCCTGTTTCTGACCTTAGTGGTGCAGTATATGCGGTGTCCTGCCTGTCACCGCTACCCAAACCTTGAGGCACTAAAAGAAACCAAATGGGATCCCTTACTGACAGTCCCAGGACATGGAAAGCTCTTCAGCCAAATGAATTCCGAATGGCGGGGAAGTTGGAGGCTCTCCCCGCCTGGGTCCGAGGAGGTCTACCCCTAGGAAGCAGGACCTCGCAGTTATCTCGCTGGGGCCTCCAAATGTTGTAACCCAATGAGACAACCTCACTCGGACACAGAGTTTTAGAGATAGAAATTTGAGCTTTATTCCTGCTCAGGGACTGCAGCCAACCTACGCAGAGGAGAACTGTAGTCCCGAGGTCTTAAAAATGGCTGGTTTTATAGCCCTATCACTGGGGTTGAGCAAGCAAGCGTCATTTATGGAAGTGAATGTTTGTAGTTAGCACAGCTGCCTGGAGGAGTCATTTTAAGAGCAGTGGAATGTTCTGTTATCTTCAACAGAGACATTTACTAATTCCTGGGAATGTTCTGGGTAAGTTTGGCTCGGGGTTGGGGAGTTAAAGGTTATGCACACAGAGGCTGTCACAACAAAGAATAGCAAAACAAAAAACTGTTTCCCCATGGGGAACATACTATTGCGTTTGCTAGAGCCTTTTAGAGAGGCTGAGGAGGAGCCTTCTCCCCTGGTTCCTTCCGCTCCTCCTAGTGAGGAGCAGGAAGAAAAATGGAAGGAACGGCCCATTTGGCCCCCTCCACCTCCTTGTCCTAATCCTGAAACATTTAATTCACTACAAATAGAGTCATCTGTATAGAGAGCCATTAAAGCAGGAATGAAGGACATGTTGGTGGAAGAAAGGCTTGCTTTTCTTATTATACAAGTAGCTGACCCACAGCTCCCAAATCAGATGATGAGACAACATGAAAAAATTGATTTTAAAATGATAAAAGCTTTGCGAGAAAGCGTTATTCAGAATGGTCCAATGGCCCCTTTTATAGGAGAAATTATGAATAATATTTCTGAAGCATTTTTAGCCCGTTATGATTGGTATTCTCTGGCTCGTGCAACTCTGGATGGAAGAGATTATTTACTATGGAAGGGAGAATATTTGGAGAAATGTCAAGAGCGAGCCCTTGCAAATGGAGGGCCGAATGCTCAAATAACTTATGAAATGTTGGCAGGACTGGGACAGTATATGGATATACAAAATCAGTTACAATATGTAAAACAGGCATATGAGCAAATTAGACTTTGTGGAAGGAAAGCTTGGTGGGCTTTAACAGCAAAAGGGGACCCTGAGGGAGCTTTTAGTAAATGTATGCAGGGACCTACAAAGTCATTTTCTGATTTTGTGGCTCATCTCACTCGATCAGTGAAATGACAGATTCAACATGAGATAGCAGGAGATATTTTAATTCAGCAATTAGCTATTGAAAATACCAATGCTGATTGTAAAAAATACCTGATGCCTCTGAAAGAAATAGTACCATTACAGAGATGATTTGAGCATGTCAGAATGTGGGATCAGGCACTTTTCAAACTAATTTACTCGCTGCTGCAGTAACAATGGGAAATAAAAGGTGTTATAGGTGTGGAAAAACAGGACACTTCCAAAAGGAATGTAGGCAACTGAGAAGGACACAAGGTAGCACTCTAGGGAGAGGCATAAACACTCAGCCTCTGAGAGATCCAATCTCTCGGTGTCCTAGATATCAGAGAGGTAACCATTGGGCCAGACAGTGTAAATCAAAATTTCATAGAAATGGGAAGCCTCTAGATCAAGATACAGGGCATGGTCAACTGCTGGGAAATGGCCAGAGGGGTGCCCCCCAGCCCCGTTATTAATAAGGGAAACCTGCCCTGCAAGGCACACAGTGGATTCCCTCATCCGAGCAACTCCAGGAAGCGCAGGCCTGGATCTTAACAGCACCATAACGGTCACTTTGACTCCCGATAGTGCTCGGCAAGCTATTCCTACAGGAATTTGGGGTCCTATGTCACCGGGAACTTTAGGATTAATCTTAGGGTGGAGGACAAGCTGAACAACAAACAGCCTGAAGGCCACTGGGAGCATGGTACAGAGGACAGTACAGACGCCTAAGAACGTCTTTCTTGCCATGCTAACAGTTATCAGCTGTACAGAAATATTACCTGGGGCATATGGGGAAGTATTTGGGACTTATGTTCCTGACCCTTCATGGGTAAGAACCCTTACGTGTGCTGATCCCCTGCCTAATGTAATCTCTAAGAAGGGCAAAGTGAAGTAACTAAAATTTTCTTAAAATTCCACCAGCAGAATTTAAAATAACAAAAAGCCCCTAGCCACCTGTATTCTTAAGCTAGAGGTGGGGCAACATTGTGGCTTGTGAATCAGACATAAACATTTACTAAATTTGCTTTGCCTTTTAAATGAAGATACCTACTTTAATTACTTAAATCAAGGTTTTCAGCTAAATGAAAAGCCAATGTCTTTGTAAGTAATTTGATTAAGTATTCTAATAAAGTAACTAAGACCTTGTCTATACAAAAAGGAATTGATATCCAGTTTGAAATTGAATTGCCATGGCCTAGAACAAAAGAATATCCTTACATGATATTATTTTACAATATCATTATAATTTTTTGACAAATATCCCAAACAAACTTACAATCTAATTCTTTGAATATTTGGTAGCAATTTTAAAAAATAACATGAAAGGAATTAAGGCAGTGAGAAGGCACTTGAGCATTCTATATTGGCTTTTTCTTGCTCTTTTTGCCAAGAGTGACAGCTATTGCCTGAGGTTTCTGTTCATGCTGAGGTTGAAGCCTCATGGTGGCTGGTACCATGAATCTGTCTCTCATCCAGTAGTGTGAGCTGGGCCCTCCCTGGAGAAGAAACCTGGGTTCCCCAAGATATGTGATCAGTGCTGGGACCCTGCCAGCAGGCGAGGGGATCCCAAGGCAGGTACTGGGCATGGAGGCCACAGGAGCATTGGCTACCAAGGAGATGGAACTGAACCTCACATCAACCTGCTTGGCCCCAGAGGATGGCTGGTTAGCCAGTGACGGGTAAGATTCCTCAGAGGAGGAACAACCTAAGACAGGCACAGTCGCAGAGGGGCCATCAGGAGAAAACTTGGGCATCAACAGAGGTGAGGCACAGATCATCACCCCCCCCCCAACATTGCAGGGGCTTGAACCCTTCACCCCTTCTGAGGGAGGTCTCCTGCTTCATGGCTGCTTCACTTCCCACGCCCAGCTCAGATTGGGACCCAGGTGACAAGACAGAGATTTGGCCCAGATCAGTTTGGAACACAGGTGACAGACAGAGATTTGGTGCAGCTCAGATTGGGACCCAGCAACAGATAGAAACTTGGCCGACAGCTGCCCTTTGTTCTAAATCCAGCCTAACACGAGGAATGCTCAGGGCCTACTCAAGAGTGTAAATAATCCTTTCCACTAAATTTGGCAATAAAATAGTAATCAAGTTTTCAAATTAATTTAAATTGGCTAATTGAAATAAGTGAATTAAGTTTTGAAAAAAAGTTGTTTCTAAAGTATTAACTAAAATTTCTATTGGTAGTTCATCGCATAGAAAAATTACTTAACATGCAATAAACATAAAGCAGTCATATTTTTGTGCAAAAAGAAATTGAATTTTAAAGTCATCAAGACTGCATTATAAAAATTTTTCCAAGAGCCTCCTAATAATTAAATAAAAAAAAGAAAAGGGATATAGGGGAGTAATAATATGTAAGGGAAAGTAATATGTAAGTTAAAGTATCCTGTAAGCAAATTACATCTAGAAAATTTTATTTTTACTTAACAGCAAGACACCCATGAAAAACATACATAGTATTAAAATAAGCCAAAGGAAAATCATTTGGGCAAAAATAAAAAGTATCCAAAGTCAAATTCATAGAAAAAATTCCTTTTCTAACATATAAAATATGTTTGTATATTTTCAGAGAAACAGCTCCAAGACCATGTGAATTCCTACAACAGAGAATGCTCCAGCTATGAAGATGAGAAGAGAAACAGTCTGGAGATGGAAGATGCTGATGACACCTTGCCATCCTAGCAGTCAGCAGTTGTGCATCGATGCAGATTGCCCAGGACCAAACCAGAGTGGGTCAGATCTGCATTGTCACCACTTGTCCGCCATCCAGAACTGAAATATCATTGCTAACATGTACACTCAAAAAACTGTTGGACATTGAAACTGGGACTCAAAGGACTGTTGGCCCTGAAAGAAACTTACTACAGACTTATTCATTTACCTCTTAACATAGCCATTGTTGCTTTTCTTATTTTTTGTTCTTAATGTTTATTTGTAGTCTGCAGATGCAAGACTTTTTAGAAGAAAGAAAACGGGGGAGATGGTGGAAACCAAACATTGTTCTCACTAAATGGATATAAACAGGAAACCAGAAGGCTGGTCAACCTTAATTGCTCTGAAAGATCAGAGCTAATCACTCACTCTTTAGTTGAAACATTGTTAGCTGAAGCAGCCTCTACTTATTTATAGCCATTTTAATTTTGTATGGCTAGGTTCCTCTCTCTGTTTCTTCTTCTCAGCAATCCCTTACATCAATCCCTTTAGCATTTCTTGTAATGCTGGCTTGGTTTGTTTCATGTTAATTTCTGTTTTGTTATTTCCTGCCTAAAGGCTAGGGTGTGTCCCAAAGCCTTAATAAAAGGGAGAAAAAGGCCAGAGCAAGTGGTAGTCATTTCCACTAGAGAAAGGCTCTCACCTGGCCCCCCAATATTGCCAAATTAATGTTTTCTAGTCTCTCATTTCGTTTGTGTGCAGCCTTCTCCAGATTCCGAATCCTGAACCAGGAACCCTGAACCATGTGGGACGTGGAAAGAGGTTCCCACATACAAAAGCGTACTCAGTTGCCAGCCCTTTCTGTACTCACACCTCCAAACCTCTGCACTTCACTTTTGCACCTCCTCTGAGTCTCAGTGTGCTTTTCTCTTTCCTTCTAGTTGTATAATTTCCACTCATCCAGCCTTCCTATGGTTCTGGATGATACCCATTTTGTCTTTTAGTTGTAGTTTTGAAGTGGTTGTGTGAGGCAGTAAGTTCAGCTGTTTACCTATTCCGCCATCTTGGTTTCTCCCTACCCTACACCTTTTTTTTTTTTTTTTTAAATATTTTATTGATTTTTTGCAGAGAGGAAAGGAGAGGGATAGAGAGTTAAAAACATGGATGAGAGAGAGATACATCAATCAGCCACCTCCTGCACACCCCTCCTGGGGATGTGCCTGCAACCATGATACATGCCCTTGACCGGAATCGAACCTGGGACCTTTCAATCTGCAGGCCGATGCTCTATCCACTGAGCCACACGGGTTTCGGCCCTACCCTACACCTTTTGATTGGAGCATTTAATCCATTTACATTTAGAGTTATTATTGAGATGTACTTATTTATAGCCATTTTAATTTTGTATGGCTAGGTTTCTCTCTCTGTTTCTTCTTCTCAGCAATCCCTTACAACAATCCCTTTAGCATTTCTTGTAATGCTGGCTTGGTGGTGATGAACTCCTTTAGGCTTTTTTTTTTTTTTTTTTTTTTTTTGGTCTGGGAAGCTCTTTATTTGAACAACTATTTTGAATGATAGCCTTGCTTGATATTGTAATCTTGGACTCAGATTCTTGCTTTCCATTACCTTGAGGATTTTCATGCCATTCCCTTCTGATCTATAGAAATCAGATGAGAAATCAGATGTCAGCCTTATGGGAACTCCTTTGTAGGAAACAGTTGTCTTTTATTTTGCTGCCTTTAGGATTCTATCTTTGTCTTTAATTTTTAGCATTTTAATTATGATGTTTCTGGGCGTGGGTCTGTTTGGGTTCTTCTTATTTGGGGTTCTCCTGAACTTGTGTGACTTTTTGCTTTACTAGGTTAGGGAAGTTTTCTACATTATTTCTTCAAACACCTTCTCTATTTCTTTTTTTCCTTTCTGCCTCTTCTAGCACACCTACTTTTTTTTTTAATATTGCTACTTTTATATTACTTTTATAGCTCCCTTAAGCTGTCCTTCTGTTTTTTAATTGTTTTTTTCTTTTTGATGCTCTGATTGATATTTTAAACTCTGTCTTCTAATTCACTGATTAGATCCTAAGCTTCCCCTAATCTGCTGTGTATTCCTTTTAATGTGTTCTTTACTTGTGTTATGCCATTCTTTATCTCAGACTGTTCTTTTTTTCATAGTTACTATATCTTTTTTCATACTGTTGAGCATTTTTAACATCATTACTCTGAATTCTGTTTCTCATCTCTGCTTAATTTATCTCTTATTCTGGAGAATTCACTAGTTCTTTCATTTGGAGGTTGTTTCTTTGTCTCCTCATTTTGGTTATCTGTTTATGTTTGTAACTATGTATTAGGTAGATCAGCTACACCACTCAATCTCTAATGCAGGACAATGTTAAAAGCTATTTCTGACTAATTGGAACAGGCAAAGACTCAAAGCCTCCAGAGACTGCCTCTGTCTACAAACTAACAGAATTACCACTTTAATTGCCCCAGGCAATCATATTCAGGTGTAGCAAGAGTTTTTCAACAGATTGGGGCAGTTTCTTCTGCCTGGAGGCTAACTGTTACTTTTAATCAGGGCCAGGTGTTTTCCAATAAAGTGTATTGACTGTCTTCCCCCCAAGTCAGACAAATGTCTGTGTGAGAAAGATGTCCTCTGCTGTGTGAGGGAATGACTCAGCCCAGGAAAGTAAGATGTCTGTTTTCTGAGCTCTATCCCCTAAGACCCAGTCCTGGGTTCTGCTCTCACAGCTCCAGTCCACTTCACCCTCCCTCTGCCAGAGCACATGGTGGGTGGCTCTATAGGACATTTTTGAACATTGGCCCTTTAAGAAGATGCCTGAACTTTCAGCTGCCACTCCCTGGCAGGCAGCACCATACTGCTTTTCACCTCCTCAGATTTTGTGCTCTCTGCTGAGAACTCCAGTTTTGGGATTAAATTCCAGAATTCTCTATGGGTCCTCCCACAGCTGAGATATCTCTCTGGGACTTCAGTTGCTGTCTGTGGGTGCCCTGCAGCCCTTTTGTACCTCTGCCTATCCTACCTGTCTCTATGTGGTCCTAACTTTTGATCCTTGAATATCAGGATTCTCTTCTGTGAGTTTTCATTTGATTATTCAGGAAGCCTTTCTGTATATCATTTATAATTTCTGCTTGTTCCTGAGAGCAGGTTCAGGCAGCATCCTCCTACTCTGCCACCATTTTTCAAATATATCTGTAGTCTCTTTTTTGTATTTGTTTTCACAAAGATCTGCTGCAGTCTTTAATGTCTCCAACCTCGGGAGGGTTTGAAATATTTCTCTGTATGGGAATGTATTTAAATAGAAAATATCACTTGAAATAGCTTACCTTGAAGGGGTATACTCATCCTGAGTTAATGGCAGTAACTGTACCTTCCCACATCAGCCAAATTTCTGAAGAGCTATCTACATGGTTATTCCCATTTTCTCACTGCTCTTATGTCAAGGTACTCATTCTTTGAGTAAAAACTTAACTTTAATATGCTGTGTTTTGTGAATGGAAATCAGTCCAGATTTACTATCAACAGAACATTTCCTTTGTTTTGTTTACTTATATAGCAGTCATAAAAACTCTTGTCTTGTGCCCTAGCTGGGTAGATCAGTTGGTTAAAACATCATCCCAGGTTGCGTTTTTTTTTTTTTAAATATATATTTATTGATTTTTTACAGAGAGGAAGGGAGAGGGATAGAAAGTTAGAAACATTGATGAGAGAGAGACATCTATCAGCTGCATTCTGCACACTCCCTATTGGGGATGTGCCCACAACCAAGGTACATGCCCTTGACCAGAATCGAACCTGGGACCTTTCAGTCCACAGACCGATGCTCTATCCACTGAGCCAAACTGGTTTTGGAGAGATTGCGGTTTTGATCCCCAATCAGGGCACATACAAGAAGCAACCAATGAATGCATGAATAAGTTGACCAACAAATTGCTTTCTCTTTCTCACTCTCTATTTCCCTTCTACTCTCTCTGTCTCAAAATCAACAAAACAAAAACCTCTTACCTTGTGAGACAATTAAAGTGACAGTCTTATTCTCACTAACATATTGGGATCATCTGAACTCCTGTGGAGATAGATCAACCTCAGAAATGTGAACCGGATAAAAATAACCACAAAATAAAGGAGACTGAAAGAAACCAGGCTAAAATCAACCTCTTGTGCTGCTTCAGGAGAGTGTATATTGGAATAAATTTTAAGGGCAATTTGACAATATTTTTAAAAACCTTAGAACTGTGATTCATTCTTATTTATCAAACCCTAGAAAATAATCCTAAGGAGATAACTATAGATGTACACAAAATCTTCAATAGAGAGATGTTCATTACATCATCCTATCTAATATGCAAATCGACAGCACCTTCGCTACACCAGCAAGCCATGCCCACCAGAGCGAGTATGCAAATTAACTCAATCAAGATGGCTATGGCCACAGAGAGAGCAGGAGAGAGGCTTGGGTTGCCCCTGGCGATGGAGGAAGCCAAGCTTTTCACAAACTTTGTGTGGCAACAAGTTTCTTGGCTGTGGGAGCAGAAGGCATGGCTCTGCTCCAGGCTACAAAGTTTCAATTGTAGAAGATAAATAAATCCCAGATACCAGGGCCTCCACTTGGGTCGCTGGGGGATGTGGCTGGCCTGCAAATCATCACAGGCCCCTCAACCAGGTCACTCCACACCCCAAGGTAACACCCACCATGAATCAGGACACCTTGCATGGCAAACCAGTTGGCCCTAACCGTGCAGCAGGCCTCTATCCTATCTAATAAAAGAGTAATATGCAGATTGACCATCACTCCAACACACAAGATGACTGCTTCCATGTGGTCAAAAGATCCTGCCCCATGTGGACACAAGATGGCCACCACAAGATGTCCAGCAGGGGAGGGCAGTTGGGGGTGACCAGGCCAGCAGAGGTGGGAAGTTGGGGGTGACTGGGCCTGCAGGGAAGGGCAGTTGCGGGGGGGGACCTAGGCCTGCAGGGGAGGGCAGTTAGGGTGATTAGGCTGGCAGAGGAAGGCAGTTAGGGGCAAACAGGCTGACAGGGGAGCAGTTAGACATAAATCAGGCTGGCAGGGGAGTGGTTAGGAGGTAATCAGGCTGGCAGGCTGAAGAGGTTAGGGTCAATCAGGAAGGCAGGAAGGTAAGCATTTGGGAGCTAGCAGTCCTGGATTGTAAGAGAGATGTCCAACTGCCCATTTAGGCTTGATCCTACTAGGATCCCACTAGGATCAGGCCAGATTAGAGAGAGTGCAGGCTGGGCTGAAGGACACTCCCACCACATGCATGAATTTCATGCATGGGCCTCTAGTTGATTATAAACATACATGTGAAAAGTTCAGAGTGGTCCAGATCACTTACCTATGACATGAGGCTATAGTGTTTCAAAAAGCTTTTATTTCAGGCTTCTGAGTGCAGATGGGATGAGTCTGACAAAGGAGTCGTCAGTCCAGAGTATAAAAAGTGGGGAGGCTTTTTCAGCTATTGCTGGCTGTAAGCAGTTTGGCTGGCTGATGTAAAGGTCTGTCTGGTCTTTCATTCCTCCCACTGCCGGGTGTCTTCTGGTTATCTGAATTATGCGGTGCTCAAGGCTTCAAGCTTTCTGCAAGATATCTGCTAAGCACATTAAGTATTTTTCTGCCCCCATTTTATTCTCTTTAACCCTTTCAACATGCACACAAGGGAAAACATTATAGATGTCAAGCAATAGGGATTAGTTAAACATGCATGCTCACCCACAGGATAGAAGCCCATTTTTAAAAGAGATGTAATGAATCCTGTCATGTTAAACTTTTGTCAATGGGTCCCTAGGTGAAGCAGATTACTGCACAGTATGTGTAGCCCTGTATTTGTAAAATTATGCATGTGCACACGGACGTTGGTGTTCACTGGGTTGAGAAGAAGCTTCCCTGATGCCTGGACCATGATGCTTTCAAGTGAACATTAACTTTTCAGAGTACAAACAATGACCAGACAGGTCATGCTGACCATGTTTGGGAAAAGGTAAAGACAAAACCACTCTAAACCAAAAAAATGACAAATACCTTTCTCTAACACAGGGGTGGGGAACTTTTTCTTTTTCTTTTGCCAAGGACCATTTGATATTTATAACATCATTCAAGAGCCATATAAAATTATCAAATTAAAAATGAGCCTGCTCTATTTGGTCAAACATTTAATTAACTCATCCCTAACTCAAATGATTTTAGGGGCCTTATATGGTCTGTTAGCTGGATGTTAACCACAAGTGACTGCTACTTTCTTTGTTTTCAAATTAATGAAACTCTTATTCACTTTAGTTCTTTTCCTTGAAAAATAAAAATCAGGAGATTCATCACCTAATTGCCCCTTCTTTTTATAAAAATTAAATCTTTATTGTTGAAAGTATTACATATATCACCCTTTTCTCCCCCATTGACCATGCCTTCCAGCCCCTCCTCATCCCCCGCCCTAGGTCCTCATCACCTTATTATCTGTGTCAGTGGGTTATGCATATATGCATACTAGTTCATTGTTTGATCTCTTCCCACCCATCTTTCTCTGCCTTCTCTCTGAGGTTCAACAGTCTGTTTATGCTTCTGTGATTCTGGGTCTATTTTTGATCATCAGTGTATTTGGTTCATTAGATTTCACATACCAGGATGAGCATGATCATATACTTATTTCACTCAGCATAGTGCTCTTCTGGACCATCCATGCTGTTGCAAATGGTAAAAGTTCTTTTTTTTTGTATTGCCACATAGTATTCCATTGTGTAAATATACCATAATTTTTGTATTCATTCATCTGCTGATGGGCACTTGGGCTGTTTCCTAATCTTAGCTATTGTAAATTGTGCTGCAATGAACATAGGGGTGCACATACTAGTATTCTTTCTGATGAGTGATTCAGGTTTCTTAGGATATATTTCTAGAAGTGGGATGACTGGGTCAAATAGGAGTTCCACTTTTAATTTTTTGAGGAAACTCCATACTGTTTTCCACAGTGGCTGCACCAATCTGCATTCCCACCAGCAGTGTATTAGGGTACCCTTTTCTCCACATCCTCACCAACACTTGTCCTTTGTTGATTTGTTGATAATAGCCATTCTGACAGGTGTGAGGTAAGCCTGTAGTGCTATGAATTTTCTCTCAGGACTGCTTTCACTGTCTCCCACAGATTTTGGCTATAGAATATACATTCTTCTTAAGTGCATATAGGATATTTTCAAAGATAGACCACATGTAAGGACACAAGCTAAGTCTCTACAAATTCAAGATGTTTGAAATCATATCAAGCATCTTCTCAGACCATAATGGCATGAAATTAGAAATCAGTTACAATAAAATTCTCAAAACAATCAAATACATGGAGGCTAAATAGCATGTTATTAAACAATGAATAGGTTACCAAAGCAATCAAAGAAGAAATAAAAAACAAATGAAAATGAACACACAACAGTAAAAAAACAAACAGAACTATATATATTTATTATATAGATTATTAGAAAAAACATATCAAAGCCATAATTTCATAGTCATGATACAATTTAAAAAACCCACAGATTACATTTAGGCAAAAATGCAATCCATTTGATACACACATCTTAGGTAAATTATAGTGCAGGCAAAAATCAAGATGAGTGAGATGCATGGCTTTAGGCTGGAAACATGAGCAGAAGTTGCTTTATCAGGCCTTTCTGAAAGAGGTGAGGACTGAGCTGTGATTCAGAGCTGTGCTTCAAACACTGAACTGAAAACGTGCCTGTGGAAAACAGATTCCTGGTGCATGCCTGAAGATTTTAGTTCGGGGCATCTGGAAAGGGTCCAAGGCTGTGTCTTTGCATGAAGTTTTTCTGGCATAGTCAGGTCTGGGAACCTTGAAGATGGGAGTGGTATATCCTTGGGCTCTGAAGATCAGAAGTTCTTGGTAATTAAACCTATTTTAATTATGTGCTGGCTGTGAAGTCTATTAACTGCTGTTGATTGCCATAAGCATGGCTTTGAAAACTTTTAATTTTTAAACTGTGCCACCAGGTCTCAGCATCGTGTGTGTGAGAGAGAATTAAAGATACCCACAGGTGAGCATACTATATTCTGACCCAAACCACATTTTAATCTAACTTAACCAATTAAATAAACAGGAATGAATTATGCCAGCAAGCTCAACAGGGCTGTCTGGCAAACTAATAGCGTGAGGCAGAGCAGGCAGGGAGTCATAAAGTTCATGTTTC
This sequence comes from Lasiurus borealis, assembly GCA_004026805.1. Classification (NCBI taxonomy): domain Eukaryota; kingdom Metazoa; phylum Chordata; class Mammalia; order Chiroptera; family Vespertilionidae; genus Lasiurus; species Lasiurus borealis. Next base: position 49,277 of record PVJN01007049.1, read on the forward strand.
TAAGAAAGGGGGTGCTGGAGTGGCAACTGTTTCATGGCAGAGTGATGTTGACTCATTGCGTTTCAGAGGAGTCACTGTGGGGTAGCTGGGAGAGAGGCCCTGGTTGGGACAACTTAGATGGAAACTGTGGGTTAGGCTGGGCAGGTCTGTGAGAAGGTAGTGAGGAGGAGTGTGGGTGAGAAAGCTGTATTATTACATAAATAGAGTACATTTATAAATGTACATTCAGGAAGGGATGAGCAAATAATAGAAAAACTGGCAGCACCAAAGAGGCACAGTGAATTTCTGAGGGGCTGATAAAATCCTTCCTTAATAACAGCAAATGCTTGTTCCTGGGGTGGGGTAGAGGAAGCAAGATATTATCCCCAGAGGACATTAGGAAAAAAAAATAAATTCTTTATGAAAGTCAAACAGGGAAAATACTATATCTATGTAGTTATAGTATCTTGAGTTTCCTGGAGCAGTTTCTGGGTCTGTTTTATTGGACTGGGTTTAAGATTAATTTTAGGGTCAGAAAAATATGGTGAAAGTATCTGGAGTTAGAAGTCCAAGGTGGCATCCAGATGGCTCTGCTTGGTGTAAGCTGGGACATGTGTACTGTAGAATCTCACAGATTCTGGGCAAGAGTGGATTCCTGGAACCCACAAGACAAAGGGACCAATTGCCCTTGGCCAGGCCACTCAGCAAGGTTTCTAGAGGTAGTGGCCTCTGGTTTTCATCCGATTCCAATCTGAAAAGTCCTCACAAATTCACAGTAAAATTTAAATCATTCTCTCTCCATCTGATACCAAAATTTTATACCGTGCTAAAGAAATTGGGAATCAAGATTTGTCTTTACTGTTTCCTTTCTTAGTCAGTTTCTTTGTACATATATGTTTTATAACTAGTTCCAGTCTGCCAGTCCCCTTTGCTGTTTTTATCACAGGGATTGAAGTTACAGAATTTTTGGTGTGAATTTCAAAGACATTGACATAGGTGATACTATGGAAAAATTTTATAAATTAATTTTTTTACTGGTGGGAGAAGGCCTTGTCCCCACCTATTGCTCATGGTATTGGGCTTCTTGAGATATCATAAGAAAAATAACTTTCTGAGACTCGCACAGGAGAATGAGATATAGAAAGATTTATTTCTGTGGACTTATGCCTCTGAGTTTCCAAGGTCTCATTTCCTTTTGTTCCATCAAGGAAGAAGTGTAGCTTGGGCTTCAGTGGGGCTAGAATCAGAGGCAGTATCCAGAGTTTCCTTTCCATGTTGAGTCAAGTCCAATTCAGCATCAGGCTAGCTTAGCTTGTCCCACTGCAGTCTGTCAACCCATTGCAGGAACAGTCCACAGGGCCACAGGCTTGGAGGAAACTCAGATGAATGCAGGAAGTAAGTACAAGAGAGCCCCATGAACCAAGCCAAAGTCACAAGAAAATGAACTCCTTTCTTGGGAGATTAGGTATACCCAAATTTTCAGGGGCTTGTAGTGGCCCTGCCCATTCTGGCCAATGATTTTTGTTTCCAAGTTTGACTGGTAAGCACCTTCCCGAGTAATCCTAAATTCATTGCATAATGTGTCTATCTCCCCTTTGTTGGACCCCATCCCCAGTTATCTGTGGGGAATGGACCAGTGATTCCTTGGGGAGCGTGAAGCTGCCAAAATGACATGCCTATAATGCCAGGCCTCCCTTTTTGCTCCTTTCCTATTATTAATAACTTGCTAATTACAACAGTATCAGTTTGATTTTCTGGGCACAGGAATGGAGTTTAGCAAAGCTTCTCCACTAGATGTCATTCTTGATCCAACTAAACCTGACTGGTGTTATTTAAATAGAGTACATTTATAAAATATTTATTTCCTTGGTTTCATAAACATGAATAACAGAATGTCCTCACCTGTGTTTCTTAAGTTCTTTTCTGATGAGTTCTGTCATGAAAGGTGACTAAACATCCCTTCTGTGGAGGACTATTTCCTATCACAGAGCCACTTTTGTTCTGAGACCTCTTCCTTGGTGCAGGCAAGTAGGCCATATGAGCCTGAGCCTCCTCTAGTCACCAATTTCTTTTTATAACACAAGACTCAGCCCCTTCGGGAAGCACATTGGACTCTCTGGTGATTAGAGCAAAGTTTCTAAAAATGCCTATTTCTGCTTGATGCTTCCTGAAGTGCTATTTCTGGGTGTTTCTGGGCAGTACTTTCACCCTTAGCTGGTGAGGAGGGAGGGCAAGGTAGGTCCAGAGGCTGCCTCTTCACTAAGGCCACTCTGGGGCAATTCAGGCAAAATCTCTATTAGCAATTTTGAATTTCAGAATATGAATTATTTGGTATGAGTATTGGTAAATTCTATTTGTTTCTCTTTTGCACTGTCTTCAGGGATAAAAATGGATGTACAATTTAGAGTTTACAAGAAAGCAACAATCTGATTCAGAGAGATTGTGGATATAATTACAAATAGATTATATTATTACATAAACAACCATCTTTCTCTAAAATACAAGGAGTTCATCTTAGAGGAGAAATTAGCAATAATAACTAATATTCATACAGCACTTTCCAGTTAAGGAAGTTGTCTCAAATGCATTACTTGTAGATTCAGCACAATCTTGCGAGCTGCGTGTTTTTGCTGTCATATTTTTGACAGGCCTGCAACTATAATGCTCAGGCTTGCCCAACTGGAATTTTAATCCAGACCATCGGACTCCAAAAGTTATACCATCCATAACATCAGTATTTTTAACCAGGTGTGCTTTGGAATCTCGTGGGGGACTTTTCAGCATAAGGAACCCTGGACCCACCTGGACCCTCTCCATCAGAATTCCTGGAGGGATATTGGGTTCATTCAATAATAATAATAAAAAAAATACGAAATAGGTCAGGTAGTGACAGATATTTTGGGAAGAAAGAATAAAGCACAGTGAGGTAAGAGAGAGAGACAGGAGTTGATATTTTAGAAAGGGTCAGCTGGGGAAAATCAACCTCTCCTGACCCTAATGAAGTAGAGCAGCAACTTTTGCAGATGTAAGTGGAAAGGTTACTTCAATGGAGGAACTAGCAGATGCAAAGGCTCTGAGCAGGAGTGTTCTTGGTGTTGAGACACAGTAGAGAGACCAGTGTGGCTGGAGTGGAGTTGAGGAGGAGCCAGATGTCAGGCCTTCAGCTAGTGCACAATTTTTATAACAGGTTCAGGCACAAGTTCTTATTCCTCTAATGTTCTTCCCTCTACCTCTCTTACTTTTCCAAGCAATGAAAAAGAAAAACAGAAAAGATAATAGCACAGCTAAAATACATCCCTGATGAGCTGCCACCATTATAATCACCATGAAGCTGCAGTTCAGAGCTATTAAGACCAAGAAGACTGAAAATGGTTAGTAGTGAATGAGTAGTTGCTAATTTGATAATCACCATGAATCCAAGTGAAACAGATTTGTTCGCCTCACTGTCTACAATTTACTTTAATTTGTGATTGAATTGTAATTTCCATTTAAAATCATTACAAGGAAACAATACATTCCTATCATGCTCATTTAACTACCATCCTGACGTTTTTAGTTTTGTTTTAACATTAAATCTGTTAGTGCTGTCTTTCAGTCCTACCACCAGGGCTTTCTCTTAAGTAGATGCTGTTCTTTTCCTTGTGTGTTTATAACATGGGACACATTACATGTGGTAAGAGAAATGATGATCATGTTTGGTTTCTAAGACAGATGAAATTTACATTTGGAATTTTCTCTCAAGAATGTTAAATATCTCCCATAATTTTAGGGGAAAGTCTTCATATAGATATAATTTTAAAATATATATATTAGAGCAGGGATAGTAGAATACCACATCCACAAAGTTTAAATCCAGTACTGTTATGAGTCTTAAATAATTAAACCATGATATAGTTACTTTAGTTAGCATTAATGTTAATTTCTGTTCCATAAGTTCACATTTATTATTTTAAGTACCATATGGAAAAATAAAAGTGATGTAATATGATTGGTCACTTACTTAAGCCAGCTGGAAAAGTCAGATGAGAGAGGGCTCCACTCAAAAGTGTAGGTGCGGTTGCCTGTCCCAGCACAGTCTGGAGGTTGCACTCTGAGTGCCTGGAACAAGCAGTGAGGAATGACTTCTGGAAACATGCACCTGCCATGACCTGGGGCACCTTGGGGAAGCCACAGGTTGTGAAACTGGACACAAAATATGATCCTCTGTTTGTTAAAATGAAATATGTATTTAATTATGTCTAGAATGATATCTTCACAGTATTGCCAGTGGTTTTCCTTTCCTGGAGGGTGGTTTTTGGGTGATTTCATTATTATTTCACTGCTTATCTGTATTTAAAAAAAATTTATTGTTGAAAGTATTACATATGTCCCCTTTTATTCCAATCTAAGGTTTGTACTTCTTAAGATGAATACATACTTATGTAATGAAAAACTTATACAATAAAGTTTATATATTTTTATATTGTAGGAAAACAACACTAAATGTTAGTTTTTAAAAAATAGCATGTTTGTTGCAGGGTGTGAAGACCACATCCTGGTTTCCTGGTTGTTTTATAGCGTACCAATGAATCATTAACTCCTACTTATTTTACTTCAACATGAACTTTGCCCTACAATAGAAAAACATAGTTTGGTTTTACTCTGTATTTTCCCCCCCAGTTTTAATTATAAACACTCCAACTCAACATCACAATGGAAGGGGCGATTTTTCTGTGAGTTAACTGTTTTTTGGAGTTAGGCCTCAGGGTGCTCTGGATTCTGGACCACACTGTCTGCTATATCCCTTTAGTCCACTAGAGGACAACAAATGATAGGACTCATGGACCATTAAGGTTAACTTTTGTGTTAACAGCTTTTTGGGAGACCAGTGAGAAATGGTCCAGTTGTAGCTGGCTGGATGTCACAGTGACTCTGTCATTCAGAAAGCCATACAGCTTATTTTTATTAGTGAAAATTAACAACAGAATGTTTCCCTCTCCTCTGAACTATGGGATGCAAAAAATTAACTGGTTGCCCCAGTGTTAGGAGATTATAAAGGTGCTCCAATGACTCAAATCTACACACTTAGGAATAGCACTTGCACTAAATAAGCGTTCTTTTTTTAATATTATAAATACTCATTTTTTTATTTTAAGCTCCTTCTGAAGGTATTTACTTGTTCTCAATCAGAAGAACATTACTCTCTCAGGATCTAGCTTTTGCCTTCTGATTTTCTGGTACATCACCAGTACTTACAGAAATATTATGCTTTCTTTAAACCTGAAAAATTATTTCTCTGTTGCTGATAGATAAAAAAAAAATTAGACCTTAAAATAATACTGTGATCCTGTTGGCCATTTCTGGTTAAAGCCACTGTCTCAAACTTCCAATGACAAGCAATACTTTCTATTATGGTCAATGAGTACTGTAAAATTCTTAGCAATGGACCAACCACTTGCTTACTTCAGGTGTTTCTGAACAGTTGTTACTCCCTGTGTGGGAAAATTCAAGATGCTAATTAAGTGTCACTTTATGATCTGGTACCATACTGGAGCATGTCACTTGTTCCCAAAGGATGGATCCTTCTTCTAAGAGAGAATTTAAAACTGCAATTGGGTCAACTAACACCTGACTATTAAGATCCTTGGGATTTTAAACCCCTATATTTTAAACCCTTATATTCATGCCTGGTATTTTGATAAATCCTACACTAGGTACATATTAGTGGTTTAAACAATCTTTAAGAATATAACAATAGACATATATCTTCAAATATAAACTTAAAAATATTTTAGCATAATACGTTGTACTGCATAGAAATAGAATTCAACATATTACAGTGCTAAAATAGTCATATAAATATCATATATGCATGGACTCACTGCATTAAAATATTTCATCTAGTAGGCTATCAAAGACTAGTATCAGTAAAGTCCAAAGAAAAATGATTTTAACAGTAGGAATACTAAATATAACAACTATAAGGTTTATAAACAGGTAATGCAAGAGAGAAGTTTTTACATTTGCTTTCAATTTTGTCCCAATAGGCACAATTTGAAATACAGTTTTAGGCTAGCAGTGTATAAAAATACTTTTTATAACAATACTTTTGATAGGTGTAGTAGCACTTTTGAAAAGCCTTAGCTGTGTAATTATTCCATTTGAGGACCTACTAAAACAATTTAACTTACTGTTCCTTGTTAGCTCTTCAAGCACCAATCTGGGAAGCAAGTTTTCTCACATGGCACACACCACACACATCACCATATTTCAAATAACCCCCTACCTTTGGCATATGCTGATCCCCAAGGCATGAGATGACCGGGTTTGGAGCCTGTTTTCAGTTCTAGGATTGGGATGGATGAAAAAGAGGCAAAAGGCCTCCTGGTGCTTACCACAGGCTGTGTGCTTACACTGACTGTACAGAAATAGGAAGCAGAGTAAACCTACCCCACATACACCTCAGCTCGGGCTCTTTGCCTGGTCTGTATTGTGAATGGGGAGACATTGAGTAAGAAAAAAACACAAAAAACAAAAAAGGAAAAGAGGCAAAAGTAAGGCAGACTTTGGATGTGTTATGTATGGTTTCTACTTATTTATGGACCCTCCCACAGATGAGTTTAATCTGGCATATGAATATTTAACTTGGGAGGTGGAGCTACTGGGCCGTCTTCGTCCCGACATGACTGTGAAACATATTTTCCAGGGCTCTGGGTTATAACTACCCTGGCTTTCTTCCCAAATATTGGAGCAATTTTAGGAACATCTGGAACCGATGTTTCTCCACCATCTTCACTGTCTTCATGATGTAGATCATATGAAATGTTCCCATATTCTCTAAAAAACAGGAAAATTTCAAGCAGAAACTGACAGAAATCTCTGCGAATACCAAACCACCACTGGTTGCCCCCTTTTCGCCTAAAGGTCATGACCATTAAAGTTATTAATGAAAGTCAAAGGGCGACAAATATGGATAAGTAAGAGAATGTATTGTGGTCATCCAATCTATGAACCATCAGGACCTCAAAAGTGAGCAGGGCCACGGACAATGGTGATCCAGCTAATGGCCATGGTCACGTGTGTTCTTCGCTGCTCAGCAACCACATCCAGGGACCAGACGATGTAATAGAGGTCAACCAGGCAGAGGAACGACATAAGGATCTAGAGGGGCACGAACACCACCAGCCATGGCCAGCGGATGATCCTGTCCAGCCTCAGGGCGATGAAGATGAACTGCAGGATGTTAACGGAGCACAGGACCTCCAGCTCCAGAGACCTATCATGTCGAAAGCCCCACACGCAGGCAGCCACGGACACGGGGGAGACGAAGAAGAGTGGCATGAAGACCAGCAGCCAGAAGTGGGTCCCCCTCTCCACCCTGTCGCAGACCAGGGCTTCGAACATGAGCAGCAGCAGGTGGATGCCCACGGCAATCAACATGGCTTTGAACTGTACGCAGGTCTCCCCCTAGATGAGGTAAGGAGGGTTTCAGACCCAAAGGCCTGCACCCACGGAGGCACCTGCAATGACAAGGAGCTTCCACAGTCATATCGGGGCGAAGACAGCCCAGTAGCTCCACTAAATGATGCCATCCAGGCGGAGGGGCAGTAGCACTGAGAAGAGCAGCAGGCAGGCGTAGATCAAGAACTTACTCCAGTTGAAGTTCTGGAACAGGTCCCTGAGGTTCATGGCGAGGACACTGCTTGCCCACCCGGGACTGCTACTCAGCTCTGCTCCGCAGGAGCTGAGTCCTCACCGCTCCCTGGGTCTACTACCATCTTCCCCACCGGGCCTGCCTCGCCTAGCCAGGGTTTCCACCCACTGAGCCAAGCGCTGGAGCATGTGCATGCAGTCACGTGGCCAGCGAAAGCGCGGGGGCGTGCCATGCACACCCTCGCTGCGGAGACCTATATGGCTCTAGACTGTGCCACTGCCCTCACTCCATACCTATCACAAAGGCAGTTTTTGCGCAGCCACCGGTTAGCAGCGAGCAGGCCGCCACCCCAAATAAGTGTTCTTTTATTTTATTAATGTATTACATGTATACATATCTTCCGATTGCCCCCCCCCCTTCTCCCAAGTATACCCTAATCATCCAGTGTCTTATGTTCATTGGTGATGCTTATATGCATGCATACAAGTCCTTTGGTTGATCTCTTATCTATCCCACCTCTTCCCACACTTCCCACTGTAGTTTGACAGTCTGTTTGATGCTTTACTGCCTCTTCATCAGTTTATAATGTTCTTTATTATCCACAAATGAGTGAGATCATGTGGTGTTTCTCCTTCATTGACTGGCTTATTTCACTAAGCATAAGGCTTTCCAATTCCAACTATGTTGCTGCAAATGGTAAGAATTCCTTCTTTTTGCCGAGACCGGTTTGGCTCAGTGGATAGAGCATTGGCCTGAGGTTTGATTCCGGTCGGGGGCATGTACCTTGCTTGCGGGCACATTTCCAGTGTGGGGCGTGCAGGAGGCGGCTGATCGATGTCTCTCTCTCATCGATGTTTCTGACTTTCTATCCCTCTCCCTTCCTCTCTGTAAAAAAATCAATAAAATATATTAAAAAAAAAGAATTCCTTCTTTTTTATGGCAACATAGAATTCCATTGTGTAGATGTACCATCGTTCTCTGATCCACTCATCTGCTGATGGGCTGTTTTCAAATTGTAGCTATTGTGAATTGTGCTGCTATGAACATAGGGGTGATAAATCTTTTCTGATTGGTGTTTCTAATTTCTTAGGATATATTCCTAAAAATGGGATAGCTGGGTCAAATTGGAGTTCAAATTTAGTTTTTTGAGGAAACTCCATACTGTTCTCCAAAGTGGCTGCACCAGTCTGCATTCCCACCAACAGTGCACAAGGGTACCTTTTTCTCCACATCCTCGCCAACATTTGTCGTTTGTTGATTTGTTGATGATTGCCATTCTGACAGGTGTGAGATGGTATTGCATTGTCCTTTTGATTTGCATCTCTTTGATAATTAGTGATTTTGAACATGTTTTCATGTGTCTCTTGGCCTTCCTTCTGTTGTCTTTTGTAAAGATTCTATTTAGGTCTGTTACCCATTTTTTTATTGGATCATTTATCTTCCATTTATTAAGTTGTATAAGTTAGCTGTAGATGTTGGAGATTAAACTTTTATCAGTGATAACATTTGCAAATATGTTCTCCCATACAGTGGGCTTTCTTATTGTTTTGTTGATGGTTTCTTTTGCATAGTGTTTGGGTGGATATCTGGATTCTTTATTCTATTCCATTGGTATATATGTCTATTCTTGTGCCAGTACCAGGCTGTTTTGAGAATAGTTGCTATGTAATATAGCTTGAAATCTGGTATTGATATCCCACCTACTTTATTCTTCTTTCTCAGGATTGCTGTGGCTATTCATGATCTTTTTTATTCCTGATGACTCTTTGAAGAGTTCTTTCTAGGTCTGTGAAATATGTCATTGGTATTTTAATAGGTAGTGCATTGAATCTATAAATTGCTTTGGGTAGTATGGACATTTTATTGATGTTGATTCTCCCAATCCACGAGCCTGGTATACTCTTCCATTTGTTTACATTTTCCCTCTATCTCTTTTTTCAGTGTCTTGTAGTTTCCACCTTAGTTAGCTTTATTCCTAGCTATCTTAATTTTTTTGGTGCAATGGTAAATGGGATTGCTTTTTTAGACTCTCTGTTATTTCACTATTAGTGTATAGAAATGCCATAGATTTTTTGGCATTAATTTTTGTATCCTGCTACATTGCCGAATTAACTTATTAAGTCTATTAGTTTTTGGATGGAGTCCTTTGCATTTTTTATGTACAGTATCATGTCATCTGAAAATAAGGACAGCTTTACTTCTTCTTTTCCAATATGGATGCCTTTTATTTCTTCTTCTTGTCTAATTGCAATGGCTAATACTTCCAGTACTATTTACAGGAGTGGTGAAAGTGGACATCCCTGTCTTGTTCCTGTTCTTAGGGGAAATGATTTTAGTTTTTGCCCATTGAGTATGTTAGCTATGAGTTTATTATATATGGCTTTTATGATGTTGAGGTATGATCCTTTTATTCCCACCTTGCTGAGAGTTTTATCAAGAAAGGGTTTTGGATTTTGTCAAAAGCTTTTCCTGCATTAATTGATATGACAATGTGATTTTTATCTCTCAATTTATTTATGTGATGCATCACATTTATTGATTTGCGGATATTGTACCATTCTTGCATTCCTGGGATAAATCCTACTTGGTCATGGTGTATGATCTTTCTGATGTACTGCTGGATCCAATTTGCTAGAATTTTGTTGAGGATTTTGGCATCTATTTTCATGAGAGATATTGGCCTATAATTTTCTTTCATTGTGTTGTCTTTATCTGGTTTTGGTATTAGGGTGATACTGGCTTCATAGAAGGTGTTTGGAAGTGTTGCTTCTTCTTGAATATTTTTGAATAGTCTGAGGAGGATAGGTTTTCATTCTTCCTTGAATGTTTGGTAAAACTCTCCTCTGTAGCCATTTGGTCCCAGGCTTTTGTTGGTGGAAGCTTTTTGATGATTGCTTCAATTCCTTCCCTAGTTATTGGACTATTGAGATGTTTAGATTCTTTCTGATTGAGTTTTGGAAGGTTATATTTTTCTAGGAATATGTCCATTCTCTACAGGTTGTCCAGTTTGTTGGAATAGAGTTGTTCATAGTATTTTTTAACAATCCTTGGTATTTAGGCAGGGTCTGTTGTTATTTCTATTCTTTCATTTCTGATTTTGTTTATTTGGGTGTTCTCTCTTTGCTTCTTGGTGAGCCTGGCTAGAGGTCCATCAATCTTGTTTATCCTTTCAAAGAACCAGCTCTTTGTTTTGTTGATCTTTTGAATTGTTTCTTTGGTCTCCATGTTGTTTATCTCCACTCTGATCTTTACTATTTCCTTCCTTCTGCTTACTCTGGGCTTCACTTGTTGCTTTCTTTCTAGCTCTTTGAGTCGTAGGATTAGGTAACTTATTACCATTGCTTCCTGTTTTTTGCAGTAGGCTTGTAGAGCTATGAACTTCCCTCTCAAGACTGCTCTTAATCTGTCCCATAAATTTTGTATTGTATTTTAATTGTCATTTGTTGCCATTATGATTTTTTAAAAACTATATTGATTTTTTACAGAGAGGATGGAGAGAGATAGAAAGTCAGAAACATTGATGAGAGAGAGATATCCATCAGCCGCTTCCTGCACGCCCCACACTGGAGATGTGCCATGCAAGCAAAGTACATGCCCCCGACTGGAATTGAACCTGGGACCTTTCAGTCCACAGGCCAACGCTCTATCCACTGAGCCAAACCTGTCTCAGTGCCATGATTATTTTTATTTCTTCCTTGATCTCTCTGGTTACCCAATCGTTTAATAGCATGCTGTTTAGTCTCCATGAGTTTGATTTCTTTGTATTGCTTTTATTGTAGTTGATTTCCAGTTTTATGCCACTGTGATCTGAGAAAATGCTTGACATGATTTCTATCTTCTTGAATTTGAAAGGAGTTTTCCTATGACCCAACATGTGGTCTATCTTTGAAAATGACCCATGTGCACTGGAGAAGAATGTATATTCTGTGGCTTTGGGGTGAAATGTTCTGAAGATGTCAATTAATTCCATCTGGTTTAGTGAGTAATTTAGGATTGATGTTTCTTTGCTGATTTTTTTGTTTAGAGGATTTGTCTAGTGCTGACAGTGGGCTATTAAAGTCTCATACTATGATTGTATTGCTGTCAATCTCTCCCTTAATATCCTCCAGGAATTTTTTAAAAAAATATACTTTATTGATTTTTTACAGAGAGGAAGGGAGAGGGATAGAGAGTTAGAAACATCAATGAGAGAGAGACATTGATCTCCTGCACGTCCCCTACTGGGGACGTGCCTGCAATCAGGATATATGCCCTTGACCAGAATCGAACCTGTAACCCCTTGGTCCACAGGCTGATGCTTTATCCACTGAGCAAACCAGTTTTGGCCTGCAGGAGTTTTTTTTTTAATGTATTTAGGTGCTCCTATTTTGGGTCCGTATATGTTTACCAGAGTTATTTCGTCTTGTTGTATTGTTCCCTTTAGTATTATGAAGTAGCCTTCTGTATCTCTTGTTATGTCCTTCACTTTGAGATCTAATTTGTCAGATATAAGTATTGCAACCCCAGCTTTTCTTTCATTTCCATTTGCCTGAAACACCATCTTCCATTCCTTCACCCTCAGTCTGTGTGCATCTCTTTTTCTGAGGTGGGTTGCTTGTGGACAACAGATACATGGATCACGTTTTCTTATCCAATCAGTTACCCCATGCCTTTTGATTGGACCAATTAATTGGTTTACATTTGAAGTTATTTTTGATAGGTACTCATCTGTCACCATTTTTATTCTTTATCATTGTGTTCTTTCTTCACTTCCTATTTCTTTTCTTTTTTACAGCATATCCTTTAACATTTCTTGCATTGCTGGTTTGGTGATAATAAATTCCCTTAGTCCTTTTTTGTCTGTGAAGCTCTTGATTTCACCTTCAATTTTGATCGAAAGCCTTGCTGGGTACAGTATTCTTGGATTCAGACCCTTCCTTTGCATGACTTTGTATATTTCATTCCATTCCCTTCTGGCCTGATGAGTTTCTGTTGAGAAATTAGTTGCTAGTCTTATGGGGGTTCCTTTGTAGGTAACTTTCTGTCTCTCTCTGGCCACTTTTAAGATCCTTTCTTTGTCATTGTGTTTGTCAATTTAATTGCAATGTGCCTTGGTGTCGTTTTTTGGGGGTTTATTTTGCTTGTGACTCTGTGAGCTCCTTGGATTTGTGTGGATTTTTTTCTTTTCTATATCAGGGAAGTTTTCTATCATTGTTTCTTCAAACAGGTTTTCTATTCCTTGCTCAGTTTTCACTCGTCCCCATTTATACGGATGTTGTTTTGTTTCATGTTATCCCAAAGTTCCCTTAGCCTCTCCTCTTGCTATTTATTTTTTTTTCTAGAAGCTGCTGTACTTGGATATTTTTTCCTACGTTGTCTTCTAGCTCACTGATGCAGTCCTCTGCTTCTTCTAGTCTACTTTTGATGCTTTCTATTGAGTTCTTTACAGCAGCGATGTCATTTTTCATTTCTTCTTAATTATTCTTCATTTTCTTTTGGTTCTTTTTCATATCCTCTTGGCTCTTCTTTATTTCCTCTTAGTTCTTACTCATATTGTTGATTTTGTCTTCCATTCTTTTCACCCACCTTATGACCAGTTCTCTGAACTCTTTCTCTGGCAGGTTTATTTCTGCTTCTATTTCGTTTACTTCCTTTTCGGTTGATACCTGCTTTTCTTTCGTATGTGGGCTGTTTCTTTGTCTGCCCATGTCTTTCTTCTCTGGGTGTCTGGTTATGTAGTTCTCTCTCCTACGTTGATTTAAAGGTGCAAACTACAACACGACCAGGTACAACACACAAGGCCCTTATCCCAGGCAAAATCTGACCTTTCTGTGTGGCGGGTGGAGCTACTCTGAGTATGAGTGTTTGCGCCAATTGGAGAGTGGTGTTCTGGGTCCCCTGTCTGTTCAGTGGGTGCTGCAGCTAGCTTTTCAGACTGCTGTAGACATCCACTTCCCCCTGCAAGATGGTGCAGTTTCCGCGTTCATGCTGGTGCCTCCGGGAGACAAAAACCCCATGACAGTGGGGCTGCCTGGTCAGGGGAGCCCGGTCTAGCAGTCCCCCACCTTCTCCTGGAGGATAACTGTCTCTGAACTTGCCAACAGACACTCCCAGTGTGACCCTCAGCTGTTCTCTCTGTCTACTCAGCGAGAAGGCTCCAGACACGTCCATCTATTCCACTACCATTTTTTCTCTGTAAGTGTCCTTTTATGACTTTTACACTATACACTATATGGTCTTGGAGGTTCTGGTTATTAAATTGAGGCAGGGGCTTTATAAATTTGGGATATATAACATAGATACATTGTTTTTGGCCTCAAGGTATATACAATACAAAAGCGAGGTAATAAGGTACAAATCTATATGCAATTAAGAGGGTTTAAGGAGGGATTATTAGTAAAAACATATTAATAATAGATACATAAATTTGACTTCATCAGGATTTGAAGTAGTGTCTGCAGATTAGAATTGAGACAAGGGTTGGAAACTGGTGTCTTGCCAAATCTAGGTTGCAGAAGTATTTTGTTCTATTAGTAGAAAGCTTTAACATATTTATTAAAATTTGAATTTGTTTAGGTGGGGCATGTATTTCTCTTCCTTCTAGGCCCCTGAATAAATTTAGCATTGTAACTCCTGGCTTAGAGGATATGAAGAAGAGAGACATAGGGGAGAGTAGGCAGAATGGCAGGAATATAGGGCCAGAACTAGTAACAGAAAAGTCATTGCCGGGTGGGAGAGATTCAGGGAGGTGAGGAGGGGGGCAGGACCCCTATATAGACCAGGTTGGGTCAGACCAAGGGACCATGTTAGAAAATAAGTTCAAGAAGTTGAGGTGGTGGTGGTTTGAAGAGTAGTTTAGTCTGGTACTGTTATAGAGAATTCTGTATGTGCTTGAGGATGGGAAAGTAGGAAGTCCTGGAATAAGATGCAGAAGTCAGGCAGGAAAAGTGCTGGAAAATCTATTTCCTGTTCATTCCACTATCTGTTTTCACTATGGGTTTGGATTATTAGAACTGCTCTTCTGAAAAGGAACTGAGCTCTGGAGTCAAATATTATGACATGTGGTGGGTGCTGCCTTGAACCACCACTCTAGACATTTCTACTTACCTGAGTATCCCCAGAAAAGTTGGGGGCTTGAGATAATCATCCCTCACATCTAGGACATTAGTCTCTTCTTGCAGGATCTTGTAAGCACTGTGAGTTGGTGCTGGTCCTGCCCCTGGCATTGGCTCATGGGCTCACTAGGGCACAGTGACTTAATCACTGCACTTTATTTTTCTCATAGTAAACTAAAAAAGGAATTGCACAAGACAGCCTCAGATGACTTGCTCAGCATTAGTTTCCAATGATTGTCATTCAGAAAAAATGCCAAGACTCAGCTCTTAATAAATAAAACAAGCTGTCACCCAAGCACTTGTGCTCTTAAGAAGTGTTGGTCACATTGCATTATGGGAGGCATGAGTGAGAGGAGGGGTGAAGAGGGCAAAGAGTCTATTATGATTAGACATGAGTTCCAAGTCTAACTTCACATTTTTCTAAGTGAGTTCCTTAAGACAGTCATTGAACTTCTGTGAGTATCTATTTCATCAGTGAAGTGATGCTGAGATATGTGTGGTAGAGTTGTTTGGAAATTATAGGAGACTGTGAATGGCTGGCACATCTTTCTTCATACTTCATCCACATAGAAGTCGCTCCTAGAGTCTGGGACATGCTCTCCCTCCAAGTGAGAAGGAGCCAGGTCTGAAGAACACAGCATCCAAGACATACAGGTGGGAAGAGCCATGAAGGGCATATGTACTGAGTGTCCCTGACCAGTTAATATGCTCTGCTGAGGCAATTTCAATTGCCAAGCATTTTCTGTTGCTCCACTATCAAAAGATGGAAAGGAAGAGTTGTGTACAGAATGCAAAAATCACTTCCTAGGAAGCAGAAGTGTGCATGCCTGTGCATTGAAGAGGAGCTTAGACCCCGCAGCAGCTGAGGATACAGGACTCCACAGAGCCCGGAGCCCAGTGGCTTTGTCGTCTGTTACCCCAAAGTCATTTGGCCACTCCAGCAAGAAACCATGCTTTCAACACACCTGAGAGATATGACCCATCCTGGTCCTCAAAGGCCCATTGTGGTGGGGAAGGAACAGCAGGTGGATGGCTCAATGAGGAAGCAACCATCCAGTCAGGAGTTCTGTGATATTATTATTTCCTCAAGAAAACCTCTGTCAGAAACCTGCACACATATCTATCTATCTATCTATCTATCTATCTATCTATCTATCTATCTATCTATCTAAAGAGCTAGGGTCCATAACATCCAAAATGACCAAACACCAGAAGTCAGTCCTGCAATCAGTGAACATAGGGTCAATTAACATCCCTTTGAGAGGAATTAAGAATATAAAGTACAGTGTAGAGCAATTAATTATATTATTTCACATAAAACTTTTCAACTAAGATATTTTCCTTTATTTAAAACTAGAGGCCTGGTGCATGAAATTCGTGCATGGGGGGTGTCCCTCAGCCCAGCCTGCACCCTCTCCAATCTGGGACCCCTTGAGGGTAATTGGACATCCCTCTCACAGTCCAGGACTACTAGCTCTGCCTGCATTCCTGATTGTCCCTAACCACTTCCCTGCTAGCCTGATTAATGCCTAACTGCTCCCCTGCCAACCTGATTGCCCCTAACTGCCCTCCTCTGCAGGCCTGGTCTCCCCAACTGCTCTCCCCTGTGGGCCTGGGTCCCCTCCAACTGCCCTTCCCTGCAGGCCTGGTCACCCCCAACTTCTCTCCTCTGCCAGCATGGTCATTTCTAACTACCCTCCCCTGCAGGCTTGATTGTCCCAAACTGCCCTCCCTTGTAGGACTGGTTCCTCCCAACTGCCCTCCCTTATGGCCATCTTGTGGTGGCCATCATGTATCCACATGGGGCAGCCATCTTTGACCACATGGGGGCAGCCATCTTGTGTGTTGGGAGTGATGGTCAATTTGCATAGTACTCTTATTATATAGGATAGAGGCCTGGTGCACTGTTGGGAGATAGCTGATTTGCCCCGAAGGGTGTCCTGAATCAAGGTGGGGGTTCCCTTGGGGCATGGGGCAGCCTTGGCAAAGGGTCTGTGATGGTTTGCAGGCTGGCCCCACCCCCTAGCAACCCAAGTGAATGCCATGGTATCTGGGATTTATTTATTTCCTATAATTGAAACTTTGTAGCCTTGAGCAGAGGCCGGGGCCGGCAAGGGTGTGCAGGAAGCTTGGCTTCCTCCATTGCCAGGGAAACCAAGTCTCCTGTTTACTCTGTGTCCACAGCCATTTTTGTTGGGATTTATTTAACTTCTCTAATTGAAACTTTGTAACCTTGAGCAGAAGCCTGGCCAGCCAAGGTATGCGGAAAGCTTGGCTTCCCCCCTTGCCAGGGAAACCCAAGCCTCCTGTTCACTCTGTGGCTGCATCCAACTTGATTGGGTTAATTTGCATACTTGCTCCTGATTGGCTGGTGGATGTGGCTTGTGGGCGTAGTGGAGGTATGCTCAATTTGCATGTTACTCTTTTATTAGATAGGATGTATCTTTGTTGTTGAAAGTATTACAGATGTCTCTTTGTTTTAGTTTTTTTTTATTTTTCTATTGATCTCCTCCACCCTGCACCTGCCCCTTCCAGGCCTTTGCCAGACTATTGTCTGTGTCCATGGACCATTCCTATCTAATACAGAAAAATCTAGAAAGATTTAGAGAAAATAAAATAAAAGACATGCCAGGTAAATATTGAACAGAAGAACTGAAGTTGTTGCATGAATACTGGATATGAGCTTGAATCCAAAACAACTCATGAGATAAAGTTAGTTGTTGTAAGCTAGCAAAAAGTTCCTTTCACTAAAGAGATGATTCCCAATACTTATAAACATAATAGAACAGTGTGGGGGTTCAGAATGAGCCTCACCAAGATATTTCTCAGTGGTATGCAGATTTTTGAGCTAAGGGCAATTTTAGCTTCAGGATCAAGTGAAAATTCTGCCCCTTCCTTTAACTAATTAAAAAAAAAAGTTGAATTAGAGGCCTTGCCCATAAGAAGACATTATCCTATATAATAAAAGTCCAATATGCAAATAGACTGAAGGACAGAATGATTGGTCACCCTGACATGCACTGACCACCTAGGGCAGACGCTCAATGCAGGAGTTTTACCCCTTGTGATCAGTGTGCTCAGCCAGAAGCCGAGCTCAGGGTTGGCTAGTACAGCAGCAGTGGTGGGAGCCTCTCCCGCCTCTATGGCAGCCCTAAGGATGTCCAACTGATGGCTTAAAGATCCGGCAACACTAAGGGTGTCTAACTGTTGGAGACCTGTGAGGGCTCCTGGACTTTGAGAGGGTGCAGTCCAGGCTGAGGGCACGAATTTCGTGAACTGAGTTTCTAGTCCAATATAATAAAAAGATAATATGCAAATTGACCATCACTCCAACACATAAGATAGCCACCACCATGTGGTCAAAGATAACTGCCCCCATGTGGACACAAGATAGCAGGCCAGCAGGAGCTGGCATTGGGGGCAATCAGGCCTGCAGGGAAGGAAAATTGGGGAGGACTAGCCCTGCACAGAAGGGATATTGGGAAGGATCAGACGTACAGGGGAGGGCAATTGGGGGAGAAGCGCGGACAAGGCCTGCAGGGGAGGGTAGTTGTGGGGAGACCAGGTCTATAGAGGATGGAAGTTGGGAGGACCAGAACTGCAGGGCAGGGAAGTTGGGGGCAACCAGGCCAGCAGGGAAGGGCAGTTAGGAGGGGCCTGGCTGGAGAGGGAGGGCAGGTAGGGGCAAGTAGCCCTTCAGGAAAGGGCAATTGGGAGTGACCAGGCCTGCAGGGGAGGGCAGTTGGTGGGTATCAGGTCTATAGGGGAGGGCAGTTGGGGGTGACAAGGCTAGCTGGGGAGGGCAGTAAGGGATTACCAGGCTGGTATGAGAGGGAAGTTAGATGTCAATCAGGCTTGCAGGGGAGTGGTTAGGGAGTGATCAGGCTGGCAGGCAGAAGCAGTTAAGGGAAATCAGGCAGGCAGGCCAAGGAGCAATTGGGAGCCAGCAGTTTGTTAGACATCCTTTGAGGGGTCCCAGATTGGAGAGGGTGCAGCCTGGGCTGAGGACACACCACTCCCAATGCATGAATTTCATACACCAGGTCTCTAGTCTGTTCAATAACCAACTAGAAAGGCCCTGTTAGATTTTGTCTCATCCTTAGATAAAATCTGTTTTCAATAGAACTTTGGATGCTGTGTGAGGTATGTCACTAAATGTGGTTTCATAGAACATTCCTTTGACAGATTTTTTTGTTCTTCTTGAGATGAGGCTTAGAACTTATTATTATCCTCTAAAATTTCCATGTGCTGTTAAAACTCAGGGAAGCGGGAGCAAGGCTTGGGATGGTGTGCAGAGGAGTGGAGGCATAGGGTGGAGATTCAGAAGAAAGGACCATAGCACCTGCTTTTGTGGAAATTAGAGATCATATCCTGGCAGAGGAAGGCACTGGTTGGGGGAAGATGGGGGGAGGTTGCAGAAGACTAGGGTGAGCAAATGAGCTAACTAAATTTAAGGAGGCACTCATTATCAGGCTCATGTGAGTGTAGGCTGGCACCCGAGAGTAAGTGTCTCCTTAAAGTTTGCATCAAGGATGTTTGGGAGGGGAGAGAAAATGGCGGCGGAGTAGACAGATGCGTCTGGAGCTTTGTCACTGGGCAGGAGAGAGAGCGGCTGAGAGTCACACTGTGAGTATTTGGTGGCAAGTTAAAAGTCAATTATCCTCCAGGAGATGGCGGGTAACTGCTGGATGGGGCTCTCCCGGCCAGGCAGCCCCACTGCCACAGGGTTTTTGTCCGCCTCAGCCACCAGCGTGAACAAGGAGACCGCACCATCTTTCAGAGGCAGGTAGATGTCTGCAGCGATCTTTAGCCAGCGGCTGCGCACCTATCGAGCAGCTGGGGATCCGGGGACCCAGAACTCCACTCTCCAATCGGCACGGACACGCAGCGGACTCATAGATCCACGGAGTACATGGAGAGGTCAGATTGCGCCTGGGATAAGAGGGAGGTCTGAAAGCTGTGGCTGACGGAGGCACCCACCGAGCAGCTGGCGACCCAGAGCATGGCTTTCCAGGCCAGCAGATTTGAAGATCCACGCAACGTGAGGAAGGGTCAGATTTCGCCTGGGTCAGGGTGAGGTCTCCTACCCCCGCACAACAGAGACCTGCAACTGTGGGAGTCTGGCTGCGGGAAAGCTGCCTCTGGAGAGGTCCCCAGAGGTGGTCAGGGCGTGATCCCTAAGGGTGGAGGCAAACCCTCTGAGCTGTTGACAGAGGAGAGCTCTGGAAAACGACTCCTTTTTTTTTTTTTTTTTTTTTTTTTTTTTATGGGGCAGAGGGACAACATGGGAGTTATTACTGTGTCCCGGCTGCAAAACCCCCACAAACTGGCTTTGAGAACCACAGAGTAGCAGGATCTGAGCACAGCCTAGAGAGGTCCTATGCTTTGTCTCAGAGATCAATTCCAAAACACTGCCACCCAGTGGATGACACACAAATTGACTCTCAAATAACCACAAAAAAATAGAGATTAAAAGACAAAGAGGGGAACACAGGGAACTACAATACCTTCCCTACTGGGAAACAGGAGTGCCAAGCAGAATACTAGTGGAAGTGAAGGACCATTCTAATTTTTTTTTCTTCTTTTCTTTTTCCTTTCTTTTTCTTTTCTTTTTATTTATTTTTCATTTTCACATATTTTAATTAAAAGACTGCTTTTTTTCTTTCCACATCAATTGATTTTTACTTTTTAATTATTACATTTTTGTTTTAAACTAGTATTATTATTTACTATTAGTACTTTACCTTTTTGGAAAAAAAAACAAGTGTCATTTTGTTTTCTATTTATTTTACTTTGGGATTAGAGTTCTACATTCTATTTTCATCTTTCCTTTAGCATAATTTTACTCCAACTCAACTCTACCTTAATGCCAACACTTTCCTCCTAATTTTCCCCGTTTTGTTGTCTTTGTTCTCTTTCCCTTTTCCAACTTTAGATTCTCCCTATTCTTTCTCTTTACCTGGTTAAAATTTCATACCACTTATATATTTAATTTTAAATCCCCTACTACAAGTCCACACAAACCTATCTCTTCTTGTCTTCACTAGCCAAAAAGTTGTTTTTTCTCTATGTCCTTTTGTTGCTATTTGCCTAAAAAGTGATTATATTGATTTTTTGAAATTTTTTGTGAGATTCTTTTAGTTTATTCTACTTGTTTTATTTTGCTTTTTGCTTGTTTTGTTTTCTACTTCTCTTTTCCCTCACCTCCCTCGATACCAGTTGTTATTTGCAGTTTACATTAATCTCTAGGTACAGGTTGCTGGCCTTTATTGGGATTAGTGACTGTTCTATTGGAGTTGTCTCCTGACATCTATATTTTGTTCCCCTTTTCTCTCTTATACACTTTCTTTTCTCTCTAACTCTTTTCTCTTCCTCTTTCCTTCTCTTTCTTCTCCTTCTTATTTTCTTATTTTATTTTATTTTTATGTTCATTTGTTTATCTTTTTTTTTTTCTCGCTCTCCCAATTTGATTTTGGCGTTTCTTCCTTTTCTTTTTTCCTCATTTTCCTCTTCTTCTTTCTCTATTTACCCCTAATTTGTCCTTCATTGGTGGTCACCTTATTTGTGATTATTAACATCCTGAATACATTTCTACGCAGTGCCTTGTGTGCTGAACCTGGTCGTTTAGTAGTTTGTGCTTTTCAATCAACGTAGGAGAGAGAACTACATAACCAGACACCCGGAGAAGAAAGACCATGGGCAGAAAAAGAAATAGCCCACATAAGACAGAAAAGCAGGTTTCACCAGAAAAGGAAGTAAATGAAATAGAAGCAGAAATAAGCCTGCCAGAGAAAGAGTTCAGAGAAACGATCAAAAGGTGGTTGAAAAGAATAGAAGACAAATTCGACAATATGAGTAAGAGCCAAAAGGAAGTGAAGAAGAGCCAAGAGGAGATGAAGAAGCAGCAAGAAGAAATGCAGAAGAAACTAGATGAGGTGCAGAATAAACAAGAAGTAATGAACAATGACATCACTGCTATAAAGAACTCGATAGAAAGTATCAAAAGTAGAGTAGAAGAAGCAGAGGACCGCATCAGTGAGCTAGGAGACACGGTTCGAAAAAATACTCATGTATAGCAGCTTCTAGAAAAAAAAGTTAAAAAGCAAGAGGAGAGGCTAAGGGAACTTTGGGATAACATGAAACAAAACAACATCCGTATAATTGGGGTTCCAGAAAGAGTGGAAACTGAACAAGGATTAGAGAACGTGTTTGAAGAAATAATGACAGAAAATTTCCCCAGTATAGAAAAGAAAAAATCCACACAAATCCAAGAAGCTCACAGGCCCAAGCAAAATGAACCCCAACAAACCGACACCAAGGCACATTATAATTAAATTGGCAAACACTGACGACAAAGTAAGAATCTTAAAAGCAGCCAGAGAGAAACAGAAAGTTACCTACAAAGGAACTCCCATAAGACTAGCTACTGACTTCTCAACAGAACCTCGTCAGGCCAGAAGGGAATGGAATGAAATATACAAAGTCATGCAAAGGAAGGGTCTGAATCCAAGAATACTGTACCCTCCAAGACTCTCAATCAAAATTGTAGGTGAAATCAAAAGCTTCACAGACAAAAAAGGACTAAAGGAATATATTACCACCAAACCAGCAATGCAAGAAATGTTAAAGGGTCTGCTGTAATAAAAAGAAAGAGGAAGCGAAGAAGGAGCTTGGGGGTAAGGACTAAAAATGGCAACAGACAAGTACTTATCAATAATAAGTTTAAATGTAAACCGATTAAATTCTCCAATCAAAAGACACAGGGTAACAGATTGGATAAGAAAACATGATCCATATATCTGCTGTGTGCAAGAAACCCACCTCAGGAAAAGAGATGCACACAGATTGAGGGTGAAGGGATGGAACATGGTATTTCAGGCAAATGGAAATGAAAAAAAAAGCTGGGGTTGCAATACTTATATCTGACAAATTAGATGTCAAAGTGAAGGACATAATAAGAGATAAAGAAGGCCACTTCATAATACTAAAGGGAACAATCCAACAAGAAGAAATAACTCTGGTAAACATATATGCACCCAATATAGGAGCACCTAAATACATAAAA